>LGRX02005588.1:0-16926 GCA_001247695.2 Cymbomonas tetramitiformis
GGGGCTGTGGAGCCACTGAGACCGTTGGGGGGTGCCTCGGGAGGGACTAGTGGGTCGGCGCAGCTCGAGGGAAGTGGCGGGCGGAAGGGGGGAGGACAGCGGGTGGGGAATGTGGTCTGCTCGGTGCCGGGGTGCTCAGTGGGGGCCCTAGGAAGCAGACGAGCCCTGACGGAGCATTTTTGGCGGAGCCATCCTGACGCATCGGGGCTTCATCTGCTGTCTGCGGCGAGGCTCACGCGGTACCCTGAGCAGAGTTGTGGACATATCAAGGTATGTCTTACGCGAGGTCGACTTTACACAAAACTTCTGATTTTCTAGATCGTGAGATATAAGCGATTTAAGTTTCCGCTTATGTATGGTTAAGTATGGGAGATAACTGAGCGGTATCGACCATAACTTTTCAATGCCTGGGTCAATTGCATACCCGGAGTACGCAATATGTTTAGATTGCTTTGAGCGACATGTTTATCGAATAAAAATATTTTCGGAAGTTTTGTGTAAAGTCGACCTTGCGTAAGACATACCTTGATATCCTCTCGGAGACTGGATTGCTGCAGCATCAAAGTCGGGGTGGGGCACTCACGTAACGAAAATCCTGTATTTTCCTTGAATTCAAAGCATATATAGGATTTTCAAGGATATTTCAAGGGATCGTGATATATCGTGATATATAGGGGTATACAGGATTTTTCAAGGATACGTTGTTCAAGGATTTTTCAAGGATATTTGTTGTGTCCTTGAGTCTCCTTGAACAACGTATCCTTGAAAAATCCTGTATATCCCTATATATCACGATATATCACGATATATCCCTTGAAATATCCTTGAAAATCCTATATATGCTTTGAATTCAAGGAACATACAGGATTTTCGTTACGTGAGTGGGGGCTGTCTGGCTAGTTATGCTCAGCGTGTGCGCCGGCTCAGGGGGGAGGCGGCAGTGGGGGCCGGGGCAATCCACGGGCGGCGGGGCGGGCGCAGGGGCAGCACGGAGGCGAGAGCTTGGTGGGGGACCCGGATGGGCTTGGAGAGGCGGGGTGGACATGGCTGCGAGGACTGAGTGTCGACGAGTGTGCTGTGAGCGACTTCCCTTCCCTGATGGTGCCGAAGAAGTTGTGGAGACTGTTCACCGAGTGTGTGATGGTCGCGCTTCGGAGGATGCGGGTGGACACAGAGGACGTCGAGGCCTACAAGCTGTTCTTTTTACTCCCACGCCTGGTTCTTCAGCCGGTCCAGCAGGGGGTGAAGCAGGGTGTGGCCCAGGTCATTAAGGAGCGTTGCGCCCGCTTTCTACGCGGCGAGGGCGGGGCTGTATGCAGAGGTGACGGGGGATCGACGAGCTGTGGCCGAGGCGGATGAGGAACGGGTGCTGCGAGATGCTGTGCGGTTGATGAAGGCGGGGCAGCTGGTGTCCACTACCCGGCCTTGGGTACATCACGATGTACCCAACGTATGCAGATTTTCCCGTGTCATTTGTGCACCGACCGCTTGGGCAAATGTCTTGACAATACCCTAAACCGATCCCTCATAAGCGGATGCGCGCATGCCGGCTATTTGATCACGTGTACTCAAACGCCGGCTACCGCCGTATGCCGCCGGAAAGAAAATGAAAAGTCGATATTTTTGGGTACATCCCTTGGGTACATCGATGGGGATGCCTCATATGTGCTCCTTAAACAATAGCATCGCCAAATCTAACGTTCGTGCATCATGTAGTACCCTAAAAAGCAAGTGTCATTCATTGGGTGGGCGTTTCAGCCAAAAGTTTCAGCTTCAAACGTCATGGCGTTCGATGTGTTCTTAGAATTTACCGAAAAAGGGCCGATTATACCGCAATGACTGGAATTTTGCTTATACCACCTGCCTCCTCGACGGCCCTTTGAAAATTTGAGGACCCATGTTGTCAAGTTCTCGACCTGCTCTTTCCGTAGTGTCTTATAAAATTTTTCATCCGAGGTCGCCTTGATCCTCAAAATGTCGGTTAAAGCAGCCGGTATCTCGTACATTGCCCCTATGAAATGTTGAGTTTGCCGAGTTCGGAACGTCACGAGTGGATATGCTATCGAGTCAAAATTAGCCCTGCGATATATTGGCACCCTGGGGAGGGTCTTAAGATAACATATTTTCGTGTATTAATGACACAGTAATGAATTTAGTCATTGAAACACATCGCGCAGCTTGGGTACATCGCTATGTACCCAGACCCTCCTGGGTACATCCCCATGTACCACCGGGTAGTGGACACTGGGAAAGGCAGCGAAGAGGCTGGAGTTGGCCAAGCTTGCACCAGTGACGGAGGAGACGTTGCTGAAGCTGGAGCGGTTGCACCCGGCTGGGACAGGCAGGAGGCAAGATGTGGGAGAGGATCGCCGGCGGGAGCTTCGGGGGCAGGCGCTTGAGCTGGATGAGAAGTCGTTTGATGATGTAATGCGTAATCTGCCGCGGGCCTCGGGACCGGGCAGCTCTCAGTGGCGCTGGGAGCATATGTGGGCGGTCCATGTCTCTGGTGGGCGAGATGCACTGTTGGAGGTGTGCAACCATCTGGCGGCAGGTCGGGCCCCGGCGGGGGTTCAGGAGTGGTTGGCAGGCGCTAGGTTAGTGGCGTTGCTGAAGGACGACCTCGGCGTCAACGTCCGGCCCATTGCGTGTGGCGAAGTTCTCCCGAAGCTAGTGGCGAAGGTCATATGCAGGCAGCGTGCGAAGGCCCTCAGGGCTCGATTTTGTGGGCGTCAACAGGATGATGACCATGGATCCATGGTGGAGTGCGGGCGGCCCAGATTGGGGTTGCGGTGAAGGGAGGGGCGGACCTGGGGGTCCACACTGTTCAGGCGGCCCTGGATCGGCACCCGGAATGGGTCTGTGTTAAGGCAGATGCCAGGAATGCCTTCAATGCGGTGCACCGTGAGGCAATGTTTGAGGCTATCGAGCGGGACTTCCCGGAGAGTTTGTGGGCATGGACGGACCTTTGTTATGGGGTGGATGCGCACCTGGGGTTTCGGCTGGGGGGCGTTTGATGGCTCGGTGAGGCGATTTGTCAAGTCGAAGGAATGCACGCAGCAGGGGGACCCCCTGGGGGCACTTTACTTGGCTGCCCCGTTGCAGGTGGTGCTGGGGCGGGTTCAGGAGGGACACCCTAGCGTGGACATCTTTGCCTACTTGGATGACGCTTTCTTCCTGGGCCTTCCGGTTGAAGCGGCGCTCACGTATGAGACTTATATGGAGGAGGCAGTGGCGATTGGCCTGGATATTCAGCCGGTGAAGTCAGCGGCTTTCTCGCCTGAGGGGGACGCCAGTTGCTTCGAGGCCGGGATGCCGGGTGCACGGGGGACTTCATCAATGTCTTGGGGCTGCCGGTGGGGAAGGCAGAGGCGGTCAGTGTGGAGATGTTGAAGAAGGTGGAAGAGCTATGTGGCATATTGCCCCTCTTAAACAAGCTTGGGCATGCGCAGGCGCAGGGGCTCCTGCTTCGATTCTGTGCCCACCCGAGGCTGGGGTTCTGGCTGCGAGGTGTGCCGCCGGAGATGATGCGGGAGGCGGCTGAGGAGCATGACAGGAGAATGCAGGGGGCGTTGCGGGACTTGCTGCCTGGCGGCGGATTGGTGTGGCATTCCTGTGAGTTTGCCACCCTCCCGCATGGGATGGGCCTGACTAAGGCGGCGAGGGTGAACAGTGCAGCCTGGCTTGGTGGGTTTGCGCAAGTCTGGGAGGATATGCGGGAGCTCTTTCCAATAGTGACGGCGGGGACCGAGGACCTCGGGGCTGAGAGCGACTTGCCGTATGATGTCAATTCTTTGCAAGCGGCCATGCAGAAGGTGTCGGAGGCGATGGAGGTGATTGGGGAGGCGAGGGGAGCAAATGAGCATTTGCCACCACAAGTGCCAAAGGCGGACGACGTCAAGAAGTTGAGTGATTACAGCAGGTCTCCAAAACGTGCCCAACGGGTCTATGCTGCTGTCCTCCACTCTGCGGATTGGCTTTGGCTGGCTGGGCACGTGGGGGCGTCTCGGCTCCCCTGGCTTTTCTCGGTGACCTTCAGCAGTATTGGGCCTGCTTTCTTGAGGGGTGTTCCATGCTGCCCAGCTCTGGAGCTCAGTTCGGCGGAATACCGGGTGGCCCTGCGACACATGCTTCATGCGGAGCAGCCCCTCCTTGGCCAAGTGGAGGAGTGTCCCGATTGTGGAGGAGAGCGGGATCCCACCGGGACACACTTACTGGCATGCCGGGGGGGAGTGGGGGCTGGGGGAGGAAATTGGTACTCTTTCATCCACCACAAACTGCTGAGGGTGCTGTTCGAGGTGGCCAAGTCTGCCTATCCCTTGGCGTCTGCATTGCACGATGACTTCGCGGGCTACCTGACCTACTCACGGAATCATTGCCCGGATGTGACAGTGCTGGATGCGGAGGGACCGGGCCAGCATGTGCTGTTTGATGTGGCCACGGCGCGGCCGATGTCAGACGCGCACCTGGGAGCGGCCATGATGGCCCCCGGGGCGGCGGCGAAGAAGGTAGAGGAGAGCAAGGTGGCGACGTACGGGGATGTCCGCCCACATCACTTCATCCCCTTTGGGGTGGAGGTGTACGGTGGGCTGGGGCCTGCGGCGTATGGATTCCTTCGGAAGACGCAGCGGCGCTTCAGGGAGCGGCGGTACATGGAGGCGAACGCGGAAGGGGGAGAGCAGGTGGATGGCAATGGGGACGAGGACGAGGACGAGGACGAGGAAGCGGCACGTGGCGGGGCGGTGGGCTGGAAGGAGAAGTGGGTCCGGCTGCTTTCTTTCGCGCTTGCACGGGGGGTTGCAGGGCTGATCATCAGGCGGGCTGTAGGGCGATGTCCGGCCGGAAGTGGGTGGCGTTGGGCTGGCGGAGGGCGTGTGGGAGGAGGCATGGGCCCGGACCTGGATCGGGGGGAGGCGGACCGACGGGAAGGGGCGGAGAGGTTGGCACTAATGGACAGAGTGTGGGAGGACGCGCTCGAGGAGACAGACTATGCCACGTTGGATGAGTCTGGCGGTGGGACGCATGAATTTGAGGGAACGCAGCATGAGCGGTCTCGGCAGGCTCCCGATGAGGCAGGCGAGGCAAGCGCGATGGCATCGAGGCTTTTGGAGAGCATGTAGGACGTGCGGCGGGAGGTGGAGCATCTGGGCACTGTGAGGGGTCAAGGAGGGGGCACCGCCGAGGCGCGATCTGGAGGGGCACAGGCAGGCATAGGCAGGCTCAGCCAGGCGGCGTCAAGTGTCGAGGATATCTTGAATGAGTGGGATGACCTTTTGTCACCGGGGCCGGGGAGTGGGGTCTGGACTCAGGAGCAGAGTGGGGCCTCGCCGGAGCAAGCAATGGCCTTGGCTGAGGGAGGGGTGGCCACCTTGATGAGGGCGAGCAGGCGGGTGGCCGGCCTTCTTGGGGGGGTTGATGGTATGGCAGGAACTGATGAGGATGACGGGGGAGATGTGGGGAGGTCCGCGGGTGGAGTTGACACACGCCGGGCCCCTCAGAGCCCGGGGGCCCATCCTGGCAGCGATGACCACTTACAACAGGTTGCACGGCAGCATACGGCATCTCATCAGCTTCCGTGCCCACCGGGCGAGGTTGCTGGCCGTGCCGGAACTAACAGTGAGCAGCTGTCGGGAAGGCGACGACCGGGTGGTGAACTATCGGCCACCGGGAGGGCTTGGGACACACAGGCAACTGTGGGGATGGGACCCCAAGTAGGAACAGTGCGGCGTGACAGTTACAGCGCAAGTGTGGAGCGCATTGCTCAAGTTCGCGGCCACCTCGCAAGGCAATCAGCGCAAGGGCTCCAGTCACGGGGAGTTGGTGCTGGGGGTAGAGGGCTACAGGCGCAAGTCGGTGGCGGATGCGCAAGTTTGGATGAGGGCAGCCCAGTTTATCATTCTCAGCCCCTTGGGACAGCGCTTGGGCATTCTGGCCGTGGCGTGGGTGGGCAAGCTCTCTTGGGACCAGGCTGTAGGGGGCAGCGGGGTGATGTGGGGTGTGGGCTTGGTGGTGGAGGGGTGGCTCGATTGGCGGAGGTGAGCCGGCTCCAGAGACACAGCAGCAGTGCGCCGGCAGGACAGCCGCAGAGGGGCTCAGGTGGCCCAGTGAGGCTCAGGGAGCAGAGGGGTGGTCTTGCGCGTGGGCTTGGTGGTGGAGATATGGCTCGCGCAGCTTGGGGGGCAGGGATGAACCGGCTTTCGGCACAAGGCGGTGCAGATGCAGAGGGGCTTGGGTGGCTCAGCGAGGCTTAGGGGGTCCCATTCTTCACTAGTGAGCTCCGGAGAATCCGGATGAGTGTCCTGAAGTGTGTGCTGAGTCCTTTGATCCCCGGTGTGGGTACATAGTGCAGTCTCCTGTGGCTACGGGGTGCCAAAGGAGTCGCAAGGATAAGCATACACACATACACATATACATACACCGACCGGTCCAGCAAATCTGTGCCATTGTTGTGATATGACAATATCAGCATATTTTATCTGCTTCCGGTATTGACATCATATAGTTACCAACATCACATGTATGCACATTCTTACTACACGTAGGGTGGGACAAAAAAACGAGCATACAGTACTTACCGTCATATTCAACTTCATGTCAGCCTCGTTTTCTCCAGTGATATAGTCATGGAGCATCTGGACATCCAATATCATATCGGCAGTATCCACTCAGACACACTATATATGGTCAGTATACTGCCACCCATACATACAACTACACATGCTATGGCGATTGTAAATCCGTAACAAAATACACACTACACGCAAGTCACGTTGAGCATGCAAACACTGATGTCTACATCACACCAAACTGACTACACAAATATGTTATCGATAGTCACCACTGTGCATATGCGTTCAATCTTATGGTAGTGGTTTGACTGCATCGAATAGAATACATGAATACCAACTCTGACCCACCACAATGCACTTGCATGTAACGAGCAATAAAGGCATCGTGTAGTACATTCATACCAAACTTTACATTATTGTGCGTACAACTAACCCACCACGCAAATACACGTCCGCCTACGGCTTTTTCCGGTGTGGATGGGGCATACATTCAATAAGGCTTCAACGTTGATTCACGGATACACTGTACTACTAGTACTACTACTAGTACTACTACTAGTACTACTACTAGTACTACTACTAGTACTACTACTAGTACTACTACTAGTACTACTACTAGTACTACTACTACTACACACGTACACCCATGGACGGAGTAAACACCCTCACACTTGAGTAGTGGTAACCGAATATATCCGATCCGATTCGCATTTATATGAAATATTATATCACTCTAAAGATGTATATGAAATGGCTACAAACAATCACGAATGTAAAATAACACTGTACGGCAATGCTGCATCATGGCATCATCATCATCGGCATCATCATCATCATCATCATCATCATCATCATCATCCCTACCCCCCCTCCCCCATGATGGATGACATTGTCATGATATGTTTTCCTAGCTAGCGCATTTTGCTTTAAATAGCATATTCTTATTGTGTTGTATTACCCAAACGAGGTGTTATATGATGATTGTACCTGTTATGCATATCTGGGTGTAGTTGTGTGTTCCCAATACATCATACAATAACTCATTCGAGTACAAACTTAGTCAATTTACAAACAGCTATTACTAAATTGATGAGCCCTGATAAATTCTCAGGACGGTACCATCTACCGTGGGGGGATGGAAGCAGTAATCAGTACTCATAACGCACATCGATAACGGATAAATAAGAAAGAGTGAGAAAATGTAAAAATTGTCTGATATCAACGTATTGTATAGTGCACAACAAATGGTAAAGAAAAAGCGACACCCTTGCTTGGGATGTGGGGCTTAAAACCCCGCGCGGGGGGGTGTGTGTTTAAATGTGTGTGTGCCGATGCAAAAATAATTCATGTATGGCAATAGATCCTCAACGCGCCTTACTGCACGCACAATGCTTCATGCGGCATACATACCGAAAATCCTCGGTATTTTGCGGTGTCCACGTTAAGGACGTCATCGATCTCAACGGTTATCCACGTGGATTTTGCATACTCACGAACCTGTTGTACAAGCAATACACAACACACAGTCAGCACAGCTTTGATATATTATTCTCGAAAATATCATCAACGCCATCGACACAAAATATCGCACTGCACATCAATGCCTTTCTCTGATCCCAACATGTGATCCCGTGTAGCACACGCGCTAGAATTAATATTTCACCTTATACTGATTCATCCCCTCCACACTGTCATAACCATGTATACATATGGAAGCGTTGCGAGCCCTTGTGGCTGATGGGGTTACGAACAACAACTGATATTACACACACACACATGTCTACGTGCAAGAGGACTCAGGTCCCTTGCAAGTAGCCCCACTCAAAATGGGTGGTTTCCCTCTCGTTTGTTCTTTGCCGCGACGAACCTACACAGTATTAATATGCACTATCTATGCACAGGTGGGCATGCATGCATGCATGCATCCATCTGCAGTTATATCACCGGGTGTGCATAATCCATGTACTACAGCAATATTTATTCATGTGATGTGCATACCACCCACTCATTCACCCGACCATTCATTAACCCGTCCATTCGTTAACCCGTCCATTAACCCATCCCTTAACCCGTCCATTAAACCGTCCCTTAACCAAGGCGTGGTATTGATATTTCCATATTTCCATATATCAATTTTGTATACACCCTGCAGCGACACGCACGGGATCGCAACGCCAAAACATGGGCACCCACAACAAATGCAGGCCCTGGAAAACTTCAGGACGGTATCATCCACCGCGGGGGGAATGACACAGGTCAGATCCCGCGTCATTCTGATCACGACTTGTATGACAAGTCGCTCAGATATATCAACTCAATATAAATAGTAAGACAGTGTCCCGAGCATTTCCACAAATGTGACCAATTGCCAGTGTCAAAAGCAACGACATGTGGGCATACTTCAAATTATCCTCAAATCGCACTCATATGTTATACCCATCAAAGTTAGCTGAACAATAGTAGCGGACAATAAATGTTGCATCATGTCGTAAAGAAAGAGAGAAAGAAAGAAAGAAAGAACAAAAGGAAAACTGAGAAAAGGGGGAATATAAAGTGAAAAGAAAAGGAAAGAGACAAAATAGACAAAAGAGACAGAAGATAAAATACTAGAAAATGTTAAAGAACTATTGCAAAAATATACAAAAAAGAAAATTACAACATCATGCAACAGTTTAGCTGTCCAAGCTACATGTCAAAGTAAGTAAATGTATAACTGTTCAGAACTTGGGATCTGAATGTACGCTTACAAAACTCCGAGGAATTTGCGTACTGAGTGCCACAAAATGTGCCCAATATCAAAAGGAGTTTTACCCTCACGGTCCAGATATACCTTCCAATATGAAGATGCCAACAGGAAACGGACCAATAAAATAAATAAAGGAGGGCAACAAATGTCATAACCTATGAGACCCACCGTCATCAATTATGGAAAACACTGTTATACTGAGGGCGTTCAATGCATATGTATTTTGTATACACCCTGCAGCGATATTTCGATATATCAATATATCGAAAATATCGAATCGATTGATCACAACTCATTCGATCTTGAAATATTGTTAATTGATTGATTCATTGCGTGAAATATTGAAATCGATCGATATGAACGGCGAAATAACGATATCGATCAATGATACGAACCATATATCGATATCGATTGATTTAGAATTTGAATTTAATCGAAATATCGACTCCGGGCGAATATCAATTATTGAACCGATCCAAGAACATAGCAGAGCTCGAGACCCATTGGAGGATTTTTTGTCATTCCCACGGGAGTCCAATCCCCGGCCGACTTCGACTTTGTAACCTAGTGTTCCTTTCCGTGGGAAAGGGGCCTGTTTAAAGGGTTGAAATAGTAGGTGTCATATTGTTCCGGTTCATCATCGATCATGCCTCGTGGTAAGGGCAAACGTCCCAGGCATGGGGACAGGTCAATTGTTCTCGTCGCGCAAGGAGCCGGGCCCGTGAAACGCACTCAACAGCATGTATTTGATCCGGTTGGGAGCGAAACCACTGTTTACGTCGTTGTTTTTTCGATTGAGATATGAGTTATTGTGTACTAAACATTCGTTTGGAGGGAATGCCTCACTGACAGGGAAGTTCGCAAGGGAGGTGGCCTTGGGTTGGCTGCGGAAGAACTATGAGGCGGCCTGGAAGCCCAAGGCCTCAAATACTGCGCCTCCGTCGGCCAAAAGGAGCAAAGGTAACGACGGTGTAGCACGCACAGCAGAAGCTAGCTTTTTAGCAGACTCGGAGGAAGAGATCGTTGTGACACCTACGGGCGAGGTAGATGAGCTTGCTGACTATTTGGCGTGTGGTGATGTCAAGCCTGATACAGCTTTGTTAGATGGGTGGAGAGAGCACAAGTCAACCTATCCCAACGTAGCGAGGATGACCCGTCAGTTCTTAGCTGTGCCTGCCAGTGCCGCAGGAGTAGAGCGCGCTTCTTCAGCGGTATCTTTCATGCACTCAGACTTGCGAAAGTCCCTCAGTGAAGGGACTATCCAACACTCGCTTTTTGCAGCGATGAACACTGTGCAAGTATGTTTAATATGTAGGTAGGGTAGAGTGTAGAGTGTATCATTGTATCTGTGTATCTGTATGTGCATGCTTGCTTTAGGCAGAGTCATAATAGGGGTAGCTCACACCATTCTCTGACATTATTGAAAATATATATCAATATATTGATCATTGCCATGGTTTTGATATATTGTTCATTGATTGATCACAAGATTGCATAATCGATATTGATCGATACCCTCGGAGAAATATTGTTGTTGATTGATTACACTTAGGAAATATTGAAATTGATCGATCACGAGATGTAGATATCAAAATCGATTGATAATACTTGTCAAGATATCAAAATATATCAATGTGGCCTCAGAACTTCGATACCACGCCTTGCCCTTAACCCGTCCATTAACCCGTCCCTTAGACACGTCAAACCGGTTCTGTCCATGCATGCCATCCATACACGCCATCGATGTCGCTGGCATGGCATCGATTTCATGTCATGCCAGCCATGCTGCCAAGCTATCCATCATGTCATACCGTCCACGTCATCCACGTCATCCACGGTATGCATACGTCAGCTATCTAATCTTTCCCATACACGCCACCCATGCGCTCCGCCCAGTCATTTCCCCGAATGGGTATGCACGACATGCCATGGCTTGATAATATATCATCCGTAGGTCACATGACATCCATGGCATCCATGGCATCCATGGCATCCACGTCACCTGCCGATCCGCCCAAGCATGCATGCCATGCACGTGCGCATAACCCATTTCCATCCGGGCATGCCATTGGCCCATTGATCCATGCATTCTTGAACACTTGAAGGATACATGAATGACATAGTGGGTGCACCATGTTGTATTTAAAATGCTCAGGCCGCCATATCCTTGGCTCCGGCGCATGGTGGACTATCGATGAATGCCATACATCAATCTCGACGCCATGGTACGCAGCACACACACACTGAACGGCATGAGATCGGCCAACAAAAGCCAGCCCATCATCATCCCAGTGGATGTGAAAAGCAAATCAAGAGCAGGGCGGGGCCGTGACAAGATACCACAAACTCATACATATTCCCAACCCAGATGCAAGGCAGCATGGAAGGATGATACGATGTGACCGATCATCGCCCAACAATTGTTGGTCTCTGGGTAACGGAGTAAGCGGACCCTGCTGGCATGCCCCCCAGTGGCTCCCGGTCGATGGATGGGACCTGTTGGTCCATGGTTATGTCATGAATGCAGTCACACCACACAGCATGGACACCCCATGTCAAAAAAAGGAAACACACACACAGCAGCACACACACACACACACACACACACGCACACATGCATCGGCGTGCGCGCGCAAGCACACCCACATGCAATCTCACGCCGCACGCACGAACACGTATACGCAGGTATGTATGCGCGACCGCGCACTCTCTTGATGTACAACCATGGAACTTAATTCGGCGACACGTTGGCCCAGCCTTACTATTGAGTCCTAACGAGTTACGAAGTAATTGCTAAGAATTGACGATATCTACCATGCGCCGGATGCAAGGACGTGCAATTAATAAGAAAGAATGTAGAACGGTAAGGGAAACGTATAAGTATGGACAGCTTATGCACCATGTGCGTGTACTGTACGGGTGTACGCATGCACACACGTGCGCCACAGTCACGCCCAACCACGTCAGGTACCACCCGACCATGCATGAAGACAATCGTGCAATGACGAACAGCTTAACGTACACTCAGCAATATTTACGTACACTCAGCAACACCTTGCACGTTTACCTCGTAAATGGTTTCGATGGCAGCACGCTTCAAGTCGAATTTAGGACATTCCAAACCATGACAAAACCATGGTTTGCGTGATGCATAAATATCGTCGTCTTCGCGTAAGAAAGCAAACGACGCATGCTCATCATCATGATCGCCGTCACGAAGAAACGAGGACCAGTCAATTTGCGAATTCGCCACGGTCGCCGCCATCCCAACGACGAGCAATGATGACCACATTATACCAGATGCCTTGCGACTAAGCCTCATGTGGTTGTATGCACACGTAAGCAACGATGTTGATAGTTTCACAGTTAATGAAAATAACACCAGGATGCACTAACTTTTACCTCTGTAGGATAACGTGACCTTTATATACGTAGCGAAGCCCGCCTTCTCTTAGGTGCAGTATTGCGACGCCGACCTGCTACCAAATCCTTGATGATAACTGATAACGAGAAATGCGTAGGACTACGGGTGCACCCGTACACGATTGACAACAAACTCGCTTCGAAAATATTCCGTGGATAAGTTCTCCGTGTCGACAGATAGATTTGCGCTCATTGGCTTCCCTGTTATCAGTTGGCTCGTGGTATTCATTTACGTACTAGATTATAGTATCACGCCGAAGGTGCATCTATTCCTCTCGTCCGAAAATGGAAAAAAAATCACACTAATTACCCCATCCTATAATTTATATTCCACATTACATGTATGTTCCATATTTAAGACAATATGTTTTTCAAACACGTCGTCCGATCAAACTGATTCGATCATATAATTACATTTTCTGATCTAACCGCTTTTATGCAACGGACATTCGACGAATGCCGCCATGTCATCCTTTCATTACACTTTTAGTCGCTGTAGACATCGCGCTCCCGTCGCGTCGTCGCAGCCCAGTCACGAGATATACCTCAGATCGAGATACCCACATCGCAATCGAATGGTAAAGCGAGCGCGATTGGACGACGCGGGAGCGACGAGTGGGCTTCGCTGTTATAATAATGTTTTTACACCTTCGGTGCGTCGGCTGGGAGCGCATGCATGCGAGCAGCGTTCATGAATCTCCTCCGTTTTTTTACGCATCAAACTGAGTAAGCCGACTGTACACGCGGCCATGTGGCATGATTAATTGATTTCACAAGATCTGTTGTGACTCCCATTACGGGGATTGTGGATACGCAATCGACATGGGGACAGGGCAGCGTATGCCATTGCTGTTGCCAACTATTCATATTCGCACCTCATATATCGTGGGTACTAGGGTGCGCGTATCTCACGAAACGGAAATTATTTTATAGCAGTTTCCATATTTATACGACGGAAAGGGGGCAAAAATGCATTTGTCAGCAAATTCATCATTGGTCGAAATATCATTAGTGGTACTAGGCACGGTCGATCTCAAAAAACAGATCTCCACTAGGCCATCTGACCGTAGGATCATGTGCGCGACAGTGCTTCGCTTTTTGCATCCCAACATGCCATGCCATACCGCATGGGTGGCGTCGCGGTAAATGTACGCGACTGCAGTGGCACTGTCATCGTGAGCGTCTGGCGATCGTGAGATCGGAAGTTCGTCCGTGTCGCCCGTTGGGATTCGCGCTTTGCTGCTGCTGCTGCTGCTGCTGCCGCCGCTGCCGCCGCTGCTGCTGCCGCCGCCGCCGCCGCTGCCGCCACCGCCACCGCTGCTGCTGCTGATTTCAAGCCTGCGGCGCTACCCTAGCTGCTGCCACACCAATGAGTGAAATACATGTTTCGCGAGGTATTTCACGTGAAATTCGATTACCTTACTTACTCTCTCTCCACCATGATTCGCGGGAGCCCCGTTGAATTCGCGAGGAATTCACGTGAAATACATCTCCCACGCGAATTCAACGGAGATCCCTTTATATAAGAACCTATCATAAGCGCCCCATACGATTCACACTCTACCCGAGTGATATGCCATTTTTGGGATGACATGCGGACATCCCAAAAATGATGGAGTATCATCGCCTCACTTGGTCGGGAATGATAGTTTCGAATCGACGTTCGACTCAGTATCGCTCCCCCTTCGCGTCGTGCCGGCTTCGCCAGCACATCCGCTCGGGCTCGCTACTATGGTCATTATGCCAGTGACGACCATCGTAATCGAAATTGTACCTCGCCGCCCTTTTCGATACGGGAAGCGAGGGGGTGAGAGGGGTACAATTGTGACAATTTGAATGTCATAATTGCCTGATGACATTGACCAGCGGCGGCGCCCCAACTCACCTTCGTGCACCCACGTCTGCCCGCTTATGTGATGACGCCGCGCCCCACTCATGCGTGATGCACGCCGCGATCGGCCCCTTTGCGTGATGCACGCCGCGCTGCCCCCTTGCAATGATGCACGCCGCAGTCGCCCCCCCTTTGTCCACTACCCGGAGGTACAGTGGGATGTACCTAAGAGGCCTTTGTTAGGTACATCCCCTTGTACCTAAGCTAAATCGATCGTATATGACACAAAATCGAACGGTTTGGCATCGTACAACGCACCAACGTTAACCAACTCGATGCTTGCCATGGGGATATATCGCGCACCCCGATGCGATCGAGAATATATATACTCATTTAAACGTCAGGAAATGACCTTTTGACTGTTTTCAACAAAAAAAACATTTATTAAAACGTGCGCTAGTCGGCGTGTTATTATTTTGCCGCTCTCTTCGTGTGTTCTGGCATCAGAGGATCCATTTGACGGGTGATTGTATATTTTTCAGGTACGAAATTGTTTTACTGCCCCCTGCGGTTCGTCATTCCTTCGTGACTACTAGACTGACGTTCATTTTTGTCCCATACAGTATCCCCAAGCTACGTATCGTATGGTTTGTCGACAGGAAGACAGGGCAAGCTTCTCGTCGGTCACGAGGTGAAAGCGCACGCAGTGGCTTTTAACTCTAAACCGTCCATCAGAGGTGTACTGCACCTGGCTGCAAGGCAAAGGACGGCAAACCGTTTCGAACAGCTTTGAAGTGCGCAACCTGCCATATGGTTGAGGAACGACCTGCCTGGGTGTGTGGTGCAGACAAATCCCC
This sequence comes from Cymbomonas tetramitiformis, assembly GCA_001247695.2. Classification (NCBI taxonomy): domain Eukaryota; kingdom Viridiplantae; phylum Chlorophyta; class Pyramimonadophyceae; order Pyramimonadales; family Pyramimonadaceae; genus Cymbomonas; species Cymbomonas tetramitiformis. The sequence continues at coordinate 15,424 of LGRX02005588.1, forward strand.
TTGCTGGGATCTGCATATTCAGTACTGTATGCGCGTGTGAAGGGTATGGCGCACACTCCGAAGCGTGTGCGTTCGCATTCGAAGGCTCCTCACAGCCAGGAAGAGCTACTACTGCGCATAGGCTTGTCTAACAGGAAATGTTGCCTCGCTTGACAGACGTTTCGTTCGACTTATGTCGTTTCGATATTGTGACCAAACCTAAACAGGTTCTCTTGCTGAAAAGTATACGCCCTGAGATCAGACAGCTAAAATATATTCTGAACGTGAGTTGGTGGCAGCCTTCATAATTATCGGTTGGGCACCGATACAAACACACACACACACACACACAGACACACACAGACACACACACACACACACACATATAAATCGATTGGCGGGTAGTCACAGCACAATACAAGAAGAGTCAACCAATAAGAAAACAGAGATTTCGGGGTCAGCCCCCTCCCCCCCAGCTTCGGTACCTAAGAGAGCCGACGAAATAAGAGAAAACCGCTTATTTTGCCAGCTAGCTTTTCTCATTCTTAAGAGTGAAAAATCAGTTTTCTCGTATTGGATTCGCAGCACATCCTCACTTCGAAAAAACCGCCCACTACCGTGATGGACGACGCGACACGTTCACAATTGCGGTAAGTTATTAGTGATGTTAGGGAAGGTCTACTCGCACAAGATGACTTTTCTAACATCAAAGCCGTACTTATTTTGCTATATTTTAAGAAAATGTCCTGGGGTCTAGCCAGCCTCCATATTTCTTATTTTTGCCAATCTCTTAACTTTTAAAACCAGCCAGCTTTTCTCCTAAACTTGTGACCCCCCCCCCCCCAAAAAGCTGGCTGGTTTCTTAACGTAGCTTTCTCTTATTGGTTGACTCTTACTGTATTACGAGAACTAAGAAACATGCTGTTATCTACATATCAATAACTCGTTACCAATATTCCGGATTTGTCAAAAATACCGTACTCATTAAGACACTTCTACATCGATGGATAGCTACTGAAGTATTTGGAATAGATATAATGGTTTCCTATGGCAACCCAGCAAATGCTAGTTGCTTTTAAGTATATATATATAGTATGCCTAAAGTGTTTGCTGCGCTTTCTGTCACCATTAAGCAGTCAAATAGATGCCTCCGCCTCGAGGTACCTAAGGGATGCACCTAAGAAAACGCAAGGTTCGAAAATCAACAAAATCTGAAATTGGCATAAGTTTAGCCCATACCCAAACCGCCCAAATGAGTCAAATGCCGCCAACCACATGGTTCATGTCCTAAAGGGTGTGTGTTGGGGACAACATAAATTGGCCACAAGTCAGCTCGGTTGTTTTTCGCCATCCCACGGGCTGAAATGCACATGTAGAGTTAGGTACAAGGGGATGTACCTAAGCCCGGGTAGGGGACACCTTGCAATGATGCACGCCGCAGTCGCCCCCCTTGCGTGATGCACGCCGCAGGCGCCCCCCTTGCGTGATGCACGCCGCAGTCGCCCCCCTTGCGTGATGCACGCC
>LGRX02005588.1:19587-30215 GCA_001247695.2 Cymbomonas tetramitiformis
ATATATATTATATACGAAGTACAACTGCAAGTCGTACATGTCGAACTCCCGTGGTTTAGGCCTGGCTGTATATTCAGTGCATTGAGGAATGACCCAAATGACATCGAAATATCCAGGCGTATGACGCTTAAAATCCCAGTCTTGCACCTTCGTCTCTGCGTAGCGGTAGGTTGCCAACGAGAATCTTGATTCACTGTAACTACCAAGCTGTTTAGGTAACAGGAAACAAACCTTCTTTCTATGCTACCACGTACCACTGCAGATTGCCAATAAACGCAACTCACGAGGAGTGGTGCCCAACAATATGTCCAATAGTGCGAGAGGCGTCACGAAGCGACGAAGGAGCAAGAAGTTCTACAGTTCTGTTTCAAAGGCAGACATGCGCGTCCAATAGATCGAGCAGGTCAAGGTCGTCTGAAGTTTCTAGTAAAGCCAGAGCTTTGGCTTGTTCCCGCTTCTGCTTCCGCTGATTACGCGCATCCAGTAAAGCCTTCTCGCGAGCTTGTCCTTCACGATACAGTCGCAATCGCTCAATTTCTGCGAGTTGTCCAAGTTCACCCCCATAGTTCAGCGACTCCCTACTCTTCCAGGAGTCACGAGCATTGGAATACCCAGTCCAGCGAACCAGAAACTCTTCCACTTCTTTTCCTCCTCGGGTGGGCTTCACCCTCCTAGTCATAATCTTGGCCACGTGAGTCTGAGAGTGTCCACCCACTAGTAGTTTGGCAGGAGTAGGCACTTGCTGCTAGTGCGCGTCTTGTACTCCTTGAGGCGATGCTGAGCAAAGACATCATGGATACGCCATTTTGGAGGAAACTTGAGCTTGTAAGCCATAAGAGCGCCACGATCAATCTCAGGTAGCTCTCTCTGCCTATTGCTGAAAAACCTCTCCGTGATAGGTAACGAGGGTCCTTGCCCGCGAGGTCCCAGCTTTCTGAAGGATTCGCGGTTCGTGATGTTCTTCGTGAGGTGCTTAGTGTCTACCCAGACCAAGTCTCCCAGTTGCCATTTAGTAGTATGCCACTGGTCGAACTGATGGCGCTGGCGTTGCTGAGCGAGTTCCAGTTTAGTGCGAGCATCCTCCAGCCGAGCAGCAAATTTATTGGCCATCTCATGTTCAATACCTTCTCCGCCCTTGCGCTTGGAATTATTCTGTCCATTGCGTCAACGACTGAATAAATGACCACCCATGCGACAAAATGACCGGGCGGTTCCGTCGTCTTCTAGCGGGCGCATTAGTATCCTCCCCCAAATCATATAGAGGGTGTCAATGGGAGCGTCGATTTTGGGTGTCCGAAATATCCATGCATATATCGAATGTTGGATATCGTTGGATAGACCTGAGGCCGAGCTTGTTCATCCACGTAACATCGGATACGCAATTCTGGGTCCGCATAAACGCGCGGCGCGTTTAAACGTCGAAGTTGAAAATGCGTTTAAACTTGAGGACTCAAAGCTTGACTATCTACGTTTACGACCAAATGTTTAAACGCCAACGTACCAAATACATTTAAACGTGACGACTCTCACGTGTACGTGGACCCAACCGTAATTTCCAACGAATCAGACAATTCAACACGTTTAAGCTGAAAGAAATAGTACCGGTGAACAGACAGACCCTCCTGTACGTAGTCGAAAATAATTTCGTAAATGTGGAAAATTTCTACAAACGTTATTGTAAACGCCCCTTTTACTAAAACGATAAAGAGATAGGAACGAATTGAGGCAGGCTGCCCAAGGCAGGTAGCATGTCTTGAGGAAGGTTGTAGGGCATGACTAAATCGATACGTGCTCCACTTTGCATCCTAATGGCAAAATATTCGTATTCGACCATTAGAAGCGCGACAAGTCCTCTACACATATTGAAGTACGAAGCGTACCCAATGAATAGAACCAACAAGCAATTTCATGGTTAGATATTTATGCAAAAAAACACTACCGCACGTCTGTCAAGGTCCCCCCTAGCCCTTTGCCTCTTACTATTCAAGTTGCATGTGTGTTGAAATATTCTGCTATGAATTTAGAGTATTACATCACCTAAAAATTGACATTTCCCCAGGTATTCTTCTTCAGCATCCTTGAGTTCCATGATCATATGAAGTATTGGCCATGCATACAGTCTGACGGTGTGTGGTCGCAAGTGGAATTACATGACTGAGTGACAGTGCAATAATCTAGAAATCGATGAAAAACATGATAATTCGACCTTCAAACGAGGCCTACAGTTCTTGCTTCCATATCGTGGGAAAGGAGTTCGCACGGTCTTGAGCAAAATTGTTCAAGAAACTTCACTCGACTTCTCCTACAAGAGCAAATCGTAGCTGTGCACACATCCACAAACACCATACCCATTTACCCAATAGTCGTACGCGCCAGTGACACAGTTCTCATCTTCATATAGATATCCCTGAAAGTGAAACAGCTGGCAAGTTGTGTTTCGGAGCTCCCTGCCCTCTGCGGGGGGTCGAAAACGCCGCGCACTGGACCTGGGCCCCAAGTCACTTCCACCATGTGATGTGCAACCTCATGGCTTCCTTGAACCCATGGGAAACCACTCCAAGCACCCGTATTACCTCACACAAGCAAGAAGCCGGGAAAACATGTGGAGCGGCCTTAGTGCACATACTGATTTTGCCCATTATATAAGAGCTTGATGACCTTCCGCTTGCCCCCGTTCTCAATATTGAACTTCGCTCCATACTCTTGAATCAACCGAAAACCGCCATGCTGTTCCTTCACACCAGCACAACTCAGAGGTAGAGGCCAAAACCCACTCAGGTCCTACGCATCCAGGTAGAGTTCCTCCCTCCGACACAATTCAAAGGTATCCACAACCTGCTCAGGTCCAACGCATCCAGGTGGAGTTCCTCCCTCCGACACAATTCAAAGGTATCCACAACCTGCTCAGGTCCAACGCATCCAGGTGGAGTTCCTCCTCCGACACATTCAAAGGTATCCACAACCTGCTCAGGTGGAACGATCCAGGTGGAGTTCCTCCCTCTAACCAACTCAGAGGTTGCCACAACCTGCTCAGGTCGAACGCATCCAGGTGGAGTTCCTCCCTCCGACACAATTCAAAGGTATCCACAACCTGCTCAGGTCGAACGCATCCAGGTGGAGTTCCTCCCTCTAACCAACTCAGAGGTTGCCACAACCTGCTCAGGTCGAACGCACAACCTGCTCAGGTCGAACGCATCCAGGTGGAGTTCCTCCCTCTAAACAACTCAGAGGTTGCCACAACCGGCTCAGGACCAACGCAACGGAGTGGAGTTCCTCCCATCGTCAGTCCAAATCAGGGAGTGCGCCAACTAACACCAAGAGGGGAGCATTGAAAACTTGAAGGACGATGTACACGTTCGCATTCACGCGGTTGGTTTGGGATGCATCGAAAGTCTTCGGACTGGGAGTCATGTAAGGTCATTGAGGCAAGCTTTCCCGTAGGCAGATGGATTCTGCATATGACATAGAGATATCCCAAGCAATAATCCTACTATCCGTCCCCACCTTTTTGTCAGGAAGGTAAACCCCGATGGGCTGCTTGAGCATCTTGGACAGCACTAACAGCTCCGCCTCGCCCCCCCAAAAGCTCGGCTTCTGCACGCGCTTGCAATATCTGTTGGGAAAACGAGTCGTTCACACACCTGAAGCAGTTAACACTGAACGTGGCTCTGAAGGCAAGATAACTTTTCAGAATGGAGGTAGTGGCCGTCGGCAGCAAACTAAAGTGAAACACGTGGCCGATATACGCACAAACGTCGTTAAACTGCTTTGGAAATGCATTTTGAGGCTTTCTTCTGTTCACCTGTCAAAGTCACTCTCCGCCTTGACTGCAATGATCGCTTCCGGAAAATCCATGCGCCGCTTCGTCGACTTGCACATCGCATCGAACACCGCCATGCGAAGTTGATCTGAGCCGTTATGAAAAATCAGTAAGCGGAAACTGAACCAGATATCAACTATTTAGTTGTTTGGCCTGTAGATAGAAGCCACGACCTCGTAGGATGAGGTGCGGCCCGCTAAATAAGTCTTCCCTTAGAGATCCACTTCTTATAGATACTAGGCCAAGTTCGGGCAGGGGGCTGCCTTTTTTTGCGCTTACATGCTGTAATTTTTTGCTGCGATAATTCTACGATAACATCACGTTATTTAGTATGAAATGGTTCAGTTTCGGAACCGGTTCTGCGGCGGCTCGGCTGTCCAAAGTGCCTGGACCCCTGCCATGATTGTTTTAAGGACTGCAGGACCACAGGCAACCTCCCTTCAAGATACGCAAGGCCTCTAATTGAGCAAACAACTCACGAGCTCCCCAGGCTGAAGGGGGAAAGAGACTAACGACAAGGACTTAGGATCTACCTCTTCTACCTGTAGATGCCACGCTCAATACTCAAATTGAACGAGCAGTGAGGCCGTAACATCACTAGGCACGCAGGGGCCCAGGTAAAAACTCAACCTGCTTCTGTTTCCTCTCGAGAGCTTGACATCGATTGATTTCGCGACGCGGCAAGGCCGAGCGCCTGTACTCCCAGCGCGTATGCACAGACTGAGGCGAGAGTCCCAGGCAGAGGGAAAACAGCTTGCGCTAATGAAATTGTATGAAATCAACATATTTAGGTACGTGTTCAGCAAACTGGAGGATTCACGAAAAAGCTTATGCCAAAAACAGTCTGGTGCTCTGGGGAAACACGAATAACATCAGCTCGTCACAACGAGCACGTACAGCAAGGCTCGAATGTACGCCCACAGCAACTTCATGATGGAATATATTGTAAGAACAAGTCAGATGTCACATCAAGCGCTGGTGCCTACTCGTGCTCTCGAGAATAGCAGGCTTATCGGCGCTCGGGGTGCACATACTAGTGAACGAAACATGCACTTCCCATCTCCAGTAACCCGAATCACCCGTAGGTTCGTCTCCGTCGGCTTAGGGATATCTCTTGTTTCACTGCGAATTCCAACGCTTCAAATCACGGAGGATTCAAATTGAGGCATCTTAATACTTCACTTGCTTCATATATTGCGCAGTTCACTCAGGACCCTCAACTTTAAAACTGAGCAAACTAGCTTTGAGAGAGGAAAGATTCAGTCTATCGAATCCAGTTGGACATCACCCATCCAGATTGTCCTATCTGTATCCAAGAATGGTCCATTCACTCTGCAAGTGTCGGTTCCGGTGAAGAGCACGAGCGTATTTCCTCGGCAGGTACCTCGCTGACAAGAAATCGCCTAACGAGAATAGCCTATTTCTTGTTATAATGTGCGCGAGTAACAGTCTGTAGCGCGGACTTACTTCGAAATAATCGAAATGATCGGAAATAAGTTCAGCGAGTACCTTCGAGCAATCTCGAAAAGCGCCTGCGCTGGCTCACGAACGTGATATGTGGAGCTGATAGAAGCAAGAGGTAAGAATCGAGCAGAATACGGCGAAATAAGAGGAATGCAACGGCCAACGTATGACGGGTTTGTCACGATCTGTGTCTTATTACGAACGTGGTTAGACAACGACAGATGCACGCTTTTCACGAAATCACCCAAATCGTGGTGACTTCTTGAAAGCGTGGGGGATGGGCAGACGATCCTAGACGAAAGAACGGAGCATTCTGTCATCTTCTACAATCGCGTTTTCCTTCAGCGACAACTTAGTTTTCGGGCAATGCACTTGAGTGGGTGTTCCAGTCGCGTGATCCAGAAAAGGATGAGCTGGTTCTTTACCGTCGTATTTAAATTAACGGCCGTAATAAATAGTATGAAGAGGTGCTAATTAGCCCCAATATCACCTGAGAGAGCGTCAGCGACAAGTGCACTCTGCAAATTCCAGAGATCAAAATACGATACACTCCTTTGTTGCTCCCCAGGAATCTCTTCGAACCTTCCGATGTTCCCGATCTGACAACATTGGACGGCTCAACTTTAGTTGGGCACCCCTAGCGCGCGCGACCCACGCCAGCACAATTCGACTTAATACTATCTACATGAGATAGTTCGAGCAGTCGAGTGGTGCCGAGGATTTTTCAATCGGCCGGCGATTTTGATAAGTGGCCGGCAAATAACACCATGGCTGGGCTTAACAGTGTGCGGCTTGAAAAACCAGCCGGCGCTCTAAGAAAAGCGAGCGGCAATCGCCGGTGCCGCGTAGGATCTCAGCACCACCGACTTCGAGTTCTTTAATTAGAACAGTTCTAGCGTTTGGGCGCGCCAGCGCCACCTGGCATATCGCATCATTCTCACATCACAACCCAGGCCAGCGCCATCGCCACGTTCGCGCCAGCGGGACACACCAAAATCCAAAGGGCATGGGCATGAGCAGTAGATCTTTAGAGATCTTTTCTATTTACTACCGTAGGCTTGGTCGATCTCAATTTTCTTGAGAATTCTTCTGCCCAGGCGAGAGGAAATCTGTCAAGGGGAGTATGACAGAACTCAGTACCTGTCATACTCATAACTATTATACAATAGTCATAGTGACACTAAACATACTGATACTCGTCATACATGCGAGTATTTTGTCATATAAACAGATAACTACCTTTTTCAAAATTTCATATTTTCATTTTGATGCAAACATCAAAGATCTGAGATGTTTTTAAGATGAAAGATCTAGATCGTAGATGTAAGATGATGAACATGATGCTGCATGTTCGAGCTTCGACCACAAGTTCCTAGTTCGAAGTGAGAAAAACGAGAGAGTCGAACGGAAGGAACTGCAACGTTCAGCTTCGTGAGGATTCTTGCAGTGCAGGTACGATGGTTACGAATGGACAGGCATGTAATGCCATAACGTCTGTGAAAACAATGGGGTGCAGCTACACTTAGCTCAAAATATGAGCTTAGCTTCTCTCGGAGGGGCCCCCTCTCTCGGGCGGGGACCCCCTAAATCTGGTGGCGGAAGTTCTCTAAGTGTGCGTCCCTATCTCCATGTAGCCGATGAAACACGTTGAAAGCTTGAAAGACACACTATCCTATGTTTCTCCGTATTATTGAAGCTGTGTTTATATCGTTTCGATAGAAAGGGAGACGCCCTCCTCGTTACTTGTCTACGACTTCAGCTTGCTTACAATATATCACCGCACGACGCGAAACACCTCCATTTTCTGAAAACACCCAAATCTTCCGAGTTGAAACTGTTAGCTATCGATGTTTATTTCTTCTGCAGGACTTAAGCGGCATGCCTTCCTTGGGAGGAGGAGGAGGAGGAGGCGGTGGTGGTGGTAGCGGAGGCGGTAGTAGCTTTCTCGGCGATGCGCCTAGCCTGGGCGGACGCCGAAACGCACCAGCTACAGATGACCTCGATGATTTATTTAATGATTCGGGTCCCAAGAAACCGGCTAAAGATCTTTGGGGGAGCGATGAACCGGCAAAGTCTAAGAAATCTAAGGATTCAAAGCCCAAGAAGAGCAAGAAGGCATGCGCTAACCTCCTATTTACCTCGCTCGTTCGGCAATATCGATACTGTTCTGTTTTTGTATTTTGGTATCTGTGTTTTTTTGCCAGTAGCGCTGGTATAACGCTATCTCAACAATCATGCCATATTTCGAGTTGGCGAAGGAACAAAATTCCCACTGCACAACGCATATTTCGACCGTTTTCCGAGTCAAGACGCGCAAATGACTGTGTTTAGCTTGTTCCAGATGCATTAACCTTCCGAATTCTCTGACAAAATTTGTTTGCGTACTGTTTGCGTAGCGATTTCCATTGTTTGCAAGTCCACTTTTTCGTTTCGGGAGACCGGCTGAAGTCTTTACAACACATGCACTTTGCGTGGCACCACCTTCCAATGTAGCATTTTTCGGCACGAGTGGTCGTACTGAGATATCCTATGTGCCCCTGCTCCACGTGTTGTATGCGGAATTTTAAGGGTTTAGCTGGGGTTTTCCGGCACGCAAGCAGGGTCTCGCGTCCAACAGTAAATCAACATCTGTTCAAGCTAAAGCACAATTCCGGCTGCATTTGCCGCGTTTTAACTCCTTTCCATATTTCGCTACAAAGAGTGACCTGAGCGATGCTTACTTCTTGCTAGTCAACAGGGAGCCCTACAAGTAGTGACCCGTGCAACGTGTTGTTTCGTTATAGGCTGAGGAGAAGAAGAAGAAATCATCAAAAGGCGGAAGCTCTAAGCAAAAGTCTTCGATCGTGTTTTCCGATGACGATGATGATGAGTTCGACGGCATGGAGATCGCCCTAGACGACGAAGACACCAAGGACGTCAAGGACACCAAGGAGCGCTTCTCAGCCCCGAGGAGCTCCTTCGGCTCCTTCGGTGCCAAAAGTTCTACATATGAACGCCCAAGTGTGAAGACATCCGACCAACCAGGTGCCTCGGCCTACAATTTCCTCGGAAACCTTTCGTGCTCGCCCAAATATGGGGCCGACGGGTGGTATACACAACTAAGATTACAAACTTTCCTCGGCAGCATGCGATAGATATTCTATGCATGATTTGTGGTCTTTCTGCTCCTTGAGCAAACGAACGGAATGTGCAAGGCCCGTTGTCTTGAACAAGAAGGTACGAGAACGTCGTCGCGCCCTTTTGAAGCTCGACGCGCCGACCTCGAGCTCGGGGCTTAGCTAGAGTCAAGATCTATGCCTTGCACCTGCAGTTTGAATGTGACAAGCGGATAGGTCTCCCTCGGCGCGTGCGCAGTAGGAGGCAGGGACCTGTCACCGCCAGCTTCCCCGAAGGAGAAACCGATAGAAGACCGCCTGGCAGAGTTCCTCAAGGTCAACTCATCAGCCTCCCTTTACCTGCTTCTATCTACAGCCTCCTATTACGAGAATCCCTGCTCCGCATGCAAGACTCCTGTGTCGTACTATCTTCAACAGGTTGGGAGGACGAAACACGAGCGAAGCAATGCATCACTGTCACGTGGTGTGACGGCCCCCGTGCCAGAGGCGCTATGCAATTAATCACTGCTACGTGGTTTGGCGGCCCTCGTGCCAGACACGCTATGCAATGCATCACTGCCCCGTGCTGTGGCAGCCCTCCAAGCCAGAGGCGCTATGCCATGCATCACTGTCACGTGGTGTGGTGCCCCCCAAGCCAGAGGCGCAATGACATGCATCACTGTCACGTGGTGTGGAAGGCCCCCAAGCCAGAGGCGCTATGCCATGCATCACTGTGAGGTGGTGTGGAAGCCCCCAAGCCAGAGGCGCTATGCCATGCATCACTGTGACGTGGTGCGGAAGGCCCCCAAGCCAGAGGCGCTATGCCATGCATCACTGTCACGTGGTGCGGAAGGCCCCCAAGCCAGAGGCGCTATGCCATGCGTCACTGTCACGTGGTGTGGAAGGCCCCCAAGCCAGAGGCGCTATGCCATGCATCACTGTCACGTGGTGTGGTGCCCCCCAAGCCAGAGGCGCTGTGCAGCGCGGCATCAACCGAAAGCCGCCTGACGACTGTGGGATGTGCACACAGGAATCGGATACCGAGGAGAAGGCTGAAGATAAAGATGGCGGTGGAGATGCGCTGGTGGGCTTCCCTCCCAAACATTTTTCCTGCTGCCTTGGGCTTTCCGAGTCTTGACTCTAGACTGGAGTCTCGTCCCATGGACTCGGGATGGTTGCGTGCAAGGGCTGGCGCATGCCTCTTCCTATCCCTTTCCCTGATGTTGTTCACAGTTAGAGGCGCGTCTGAGGCCACTTGACGTGCAGCGCAAGCGCGATGCGGATGCCACTGATGGTTCCTGCAGCCAGTTAGCCGGCAGCATGCCTTTGAGCATCCCCATGAGCCCCTCAGGGTATTTTTGGGGGGATATTCCTTCGAGCATCCCCATGAGCCCCTCAGGGTATTTTTGGGGATTTCCCTCCGAGCATCCCCATGAGCCCTCAGAGTACTTTGGGGGATATTCATCCATAGCCCTCAGGGTATTTGGGGATATTCAGCATCCCCATGACCCCTCAGAGTACTTTTTGGGGGATATTCCTTGAGCATCCTAGGCCCCTCAGGGTATTTTGGGGGATATTCCTTCGAGATCCCCATGAGCCCCTTAGAGTACTTTTGGGGGATGGTTGGAACAGGACTTGGGGCTGGACGTGTTCGGGGTGCGCCCGCGGCCCGGGGCAGGCGGTGGTGGTGGGCGGCGAGCTGGGGTGGGAAGGCGGGCCTCTACCGGGAACTTGGACCTGTTTGCCACGGACGAGCCAGCGGGCCAAAGCGCTGCGGCCGAGCCCTCGAGGCCCCAGGAGGAGCCTGCGAGACCAGCCCCTGCCGCTCGAGGTACTGCAGACCAGCCGCCCGCCGAGCCCGAGCCGGGCTGCTGCGCACGCCTTCGGGAAGACGTGCACACACTCACGCCCGCTTGCGCCGTGGGGATTTGCGTGGCCCGCAGTGTACGAGAGGAGCGCCGGTCCCGCCATGCATGGGATGAGAAGGATCCGTGGGGACTCTCCATGGTGAGCGGAGCGGCTCTCCATGGTGAGCGGAGCGGCTCTCCATGGTGGGCGGAGCGGCTCTCCATGGTGAGCGGAGCGGCTCTCCATGGTGGGCGGAGCGGCTCTCCATGGTGGGCGGAGCGGCTCTCCATGGCGAGCGGAGCGGCTCTCCATGGTGAGCGGAGCGGCTCTCCATGGCGGGCGGAGCGGCTCTCCATGGTGGGCGGAGCGGCTCTCCATGGCGGGCGGAGCGGCTCTCCATG
>LGRX02005589.1:0-48356 GCA_001247695.2 Cymbomonas tetramitiformis
AATACCCTAATGCACTCGATATGTATATATTTCACCTTGTGGTTTATTAGCTAGTGTGCTTTAGAGTGAATTCGGATTGTACTCTAATGCATCCGAATGCACTCTAATCGGCAGATTTAATGTGCACCTATGCACTCTAAAATACCCCAATGCACTCGATATGTATATATTTCACCTTATGGTTTATTAGTGTACTTTAAAGTGAATTTGGATTGTACTCTAATGCATCCGAATGTAATCCATATCATCTCATGGTATGGTAGGGCGCATTAGTATGATTTAAGGTGTCATTTGTATTGTACTCTAAATGAACACTAATATACTCTATCGCATGTTGAAATGTGGAAGCGATAGCATGCGCGGCTAGGGTGTAGTTAGGGTGTATTAGTGCGTACATTAGTGCGTGTCTAGTTAGGATGTATTCGATTGCTATGGGTGCTATTTGGATATTATACATCCTAATGCACACTAGAATCACTCCCTAAATTGACACAATGCCCCCCAATATTTGAGATTGCACTCTAATATTTTAGGGTACCTATCCATATTAGTGTACGACTAGGGTACACATGGATTGTAGTGTGATGAGAGGTAGCTACAATTATCCTTCGATGGGGGGCTGCGAAGCTACCTCATGCTGCTTCTCATCTAGGCATTGTTCAGTAGGCTTATTAGCTGGGTGATGGCTTTGTTATTGCCGTCATGCCTGACTCTGTGCTGGAGCGGGTAATTATGCTTTTTGAGGGTTTCAGCCCTAGCTTAGCATTTTTTAGGTCCATAGTCTGTACTCTTTAGGGTAATGATAGTATTTGTGGGCCTCAGTCCTTTGGCACGACGAGGGGCGATGTGCCCGCATGCAGAAGGCTGGGGTCAGCAGTCGGGTCGTGGGACCCTGATTCCTGTTTGACGGGAGTCCTTGATTTTTGGCACTTCTGGATTTTTCGTATTATTATTTTTTGTAATTCCACACGCAGTGCACCGGCCGGGTTCCATTCACATATGTGTCATATGTGTCATGCAAGCTGGGCTATGTAGCCGCAACTGATTAGAAAACCTATCACTGCGGAAGAGCTTACTTAGGGGTTTGATAAGACACCAACAGCAACATCGTTCGGTGCTTATGTCTCTGTCATAATATGGATACAACATACAAGGCACACATTAAGATGACGACTTAATAATCACAAGCCACAAGGTGCATCAGCAGTCATGATGATTTCGATCATTTTCTTATATGCAGATTAGTGCCAAATAGTTGGTGGGCACTACTGGGCAGTGGTAATTAACAAGTATACAATAGTCATTATGTTACTCGGCTACGAAAGAGCGCCCGCACCAGACATGGTCCTCAGCAGGGTCCTCGAGGGAGTAGTAATGCTGGCACTGTGTGTTACCCCGTGGGTAGGGGATGCCGTCTGTGTAGAGGTCTGTGTCACAATAGCCGTATGGACTGTGCTGAGCAAACTCTCTATAGGCGGACCTAGCAACCATCCATGCAGTCGACTGTGCCCTTCTGTGCAAGCTCTGAAGGGGCAGGCTGCAGGAGGGGTCTCCTCTGTGCTATGGAGTGGGCAGATGGGGTGGCTCGCCAGCTGCTGGGGTGTACAACATAGTCTCTGCCAGTGTCATAGAGGTCAAAGATAGAAGCACCGTGGTGCCATGTGAGGTCGATGAAGTCAGGGGAGCGGGCCCCGTGTCTGAGCATCTGGCGGACGGAGAGGAGGTTTGGGGCATTTGGATCATAGAAGGCTTGGAGAAAGGGGAGTGTGATCCAAGTGCCGTCGGTGTACTGGAAATCAATGGAGGCTGTGCCGACGCTGTGAGGCCTGTAATGCTGATCCGAGGCTGTGGTCATGCTGGAGGTACACGGAGACAACTCAGTGAAGAGCTCCCTGTTATTCAGGAGGAGATGTGAGGCTCCTGAATCTACAAGGAGGTGTCCGTGCGTGTTGGAGGCACGGCGGCCTTTCCCAAGCAGAGGGAGGAACACCGGTGTGCCGTGGTGACAGTGCGGGGCACCGTCGGTGCAGCTGAGGTCTCTCCACACGGCGCTGCAACCGCAGGGTCGTAGACCTCAATGCTGATCTCTGGGGCCCAAATGGTGGTCATCATAGACCTCAAACTGGGCCCAATCCTCCTCAGGGTCGTCGGTGCAATATGAGGGGTGTGTGGCTGTAGTTCTCAAGGAACTGATTAAGCTGATGGAAGGAGGGAGATGACATAACTGAGAAATCCCATTGAGAGTGCTCTGGGGGGTGTGAGCTGTTTGGCCGTGGCCGAGGTGTGTCAGTGCGGATCGAGGTGTCTGCCATGAACTGCTTCCACTTAGTAGTGGTCTCCGAGGTGTCCTCCTGAGATTCAGGGATAGGAGGGAAGTGGAAATCCGGTGTGACGGCACAGGCCTGCACTGTGGACGGGACCGGGGGCTGCATGTGTGTGTCTGAGGTAGCAGCCAGCCGGTCAGTGTCCACCAATGCAGGCAGGGTGCCCGCTGTAGCCCGTGTAGTTGCCCTATCGGCAGTGGGCTGAGCAGGCACCGTACCGTCAGTGTTGGATACTGGAGGAGGAGGAGGTGTGTGTTGGGGCGGATAGCCCTCGGTGTCTGACTCGCAGTCTGAGTCGGAGACATCGGCCCACCGGCCAATACTCTCAAGCCCGGTGTATGGTGTATAATCCAAGGGGGCTGGGGAGCTGTCAGGGGCTCCTGGTGTAGGCGGTTGCTCGGAGGCCACTGTAGTGTCGGCCTCGAGAGCTGTGCTGAGAGATGTAGGGGTGTCAGCGGCGGTTGCACCGTCAGTATAGACGGTGTGATCGGTGGGCGTGCCCACAAGGGCCTCATCGGCACTGTGTCCCAGGGGCGGTGTGGAGGCAGCTGCTGGCTCACAGAGTGTGGTGGGAGCTGCGGTGACACCACCGGAGGGCAAATGTGGCGTGTGGTTGGCCGGTGCCGTAGCACTGGCGGAGGCCGCCTGTGGAGAGGCAGTAGCTGGTGCGGCAAGGCCACTGGAGGTCGGCTGAGGTGAGGCAGTGGCCGGTGCCGTGGCACCACCGGGGGCCGGCTGAGGTGAGGCAGTAGCCGGTGCCGTGGCACCACCGGAGGCTGGCTGTGTGGAGGCAGAAGCCGGTGCCGTGGCACCACCGGAGGTCGGCTGAGGTGAGGCAGTAGCCGGTGCCGTGGCACCACCGGAGGCTGGCTGTGTGGAGGCATTGGCCGATGCCGAAGCACTGGCAGAGGCCGGCTGTGAGAAGGTGGTAGCCGGCCGAGGTGACATATAGAATGTGTATGTCAGTGTTATGTGCAAAAGTGTGAGGAGCACAGCAACGTGGAAGGAGAACCAATGCATGGCAATGGCTACTAGGGTGCGTGTGACCGAGGGAGTGTTACAGCCAGGCTGTGGTGCGGCGGTGTGTACGGCAGCAGTGTGAACCAGATCTGTATGCGTGCCCTCCCAATGCATCCCCATCCCAGGCACTGCAGTATGGATGCATGCAGTGTCAGGTGCAATTGTGGTGGCTGGGGGGATACCAGTGGCCTGAGGCTCAGGCTGGTGGCAGTCGAGAGGTGATGATGGTGGTGGGAGGGGAGTGGTGGAGGTGGGAGGGGTGGTGGCAGTGTCCAGAGTGTCCTCGGAGATGTCGGAGGCCACTGAGGTGGTGCCAGTCAGGAGGTCGGTCAGGTAAGGTACAGGGCACTGGGTGTTGCAGTCCACGGTGATGTCTGTCTAGACTGGGGCGGTGGCGGTGCTGTTGGCCGAAGCCAGTGACTCAGCTACCTGGTGCTGCCGGTCAAGCTTCTGCTGCTGCTGTCTGGCCTTCTTCTGCTTCTCCTTGTCCCGCTTCCTCTGCCGCTTCGTCTTCTCCCAAGCCGGGTCCTCGTGGTCCGGGTCCTCCCTCAAGTCAGTAGCCGTGACGGTGTCAAAGTACCTGAAGACGAGGAGGGCGGGGGGCTCCAGCTGGGGGAAGGAGAACTGGGTGTCGGGTGGAGAGGCGGAGGGGGAGAGGGAGCTGAAGGGATTGGGGGAGAAGTGGTTGGCCGAAGCCGAGGGAGGTGGGTGAGGTGACGGGACATATTAAATATGAAAGCTTCTCGCGACATACGGTAGTAGTTCCAGTTCCATTCCAGTAATTTTTAAATAGTGTTTTTTTTTCTTTTTATATATACATTTTTTCTTCAGACGAGCACATCTTATCAAGGTCGTATGGGATTAGGCCCTGGCCCTCACTTCTCAAAGTTTATCTCGGAAACATGTCTCTTAAGGTGATATCATTGACTAAATAAATAAACAAATATCTCGTAATCGTGGGAATCGACTCGAGGCTTTTCCCGCGAGGTGTGGACGTGAAATGAAAACAATTTCAATATATATGGCCGATATATGTTTGGTTTCATACCGATATTCATATGCCGGGTTTCATGCGGAACGATGGGTCCGTATTATTTCAAACGTTGTGATTGAAGTGCGCGTGTCTACACTCCGCGACAAGTGTGTCGCGTAATATCGTCGTATATGCTTTATATGGTTTCCGCAATCGAATTTACATAGTTCTTGTGAAAACATATGATCGATATGCCGTCATTCGTCTATGAAGTATTTATAGATAAAACTAGATAAGTATTTCAAGTTTCGATTGAGATAGCCGTGCGCGGTTTCCGCAAAACGAACTCGTAATTCCACCAAAAATGGCGGCATATCTCATATATTGCGCCTTTGACAAGAAATAAGGTACCAAAATGTTCGTCTAGGAAAGTTCTATTGATATACTAAGACTTTGCCCGGAAAGGTTGCGCGAGTCAAACGATGTTAGCAAATAAAAAATCTGCTCTCTATATGTGTTATCATATAGGCACAAGAAATGGGTATCAGATTTTGGGTTTCACTTATCCTATCACAGACAAACAATATATCGTTGTGTTCGTCTATGAAATGACAATATGTATGCTAAGTTTCAGCCGGAAAGACCTCGTGACTCAAAAGTTATCCACGGTCAAGAAACCCTATTATTTACGGTTCGCATATAGCCACAAGATGTGGGTATCAGAATTTGGGTTTCACTTATCCTATCACAACAACCAACATATCGTTGTGTTCGTCTACGAAATACCAATATGTATGCAAAGTTTCAGCCGGAAAAACCTCGTGACTCAAAAGTTATTCACGGTCAAGAAACCCTATTATTTACGGTTCGTATATAGCCACAAGATGTGGGTATCAGATTTTGGGTTTCACTTATCCTATCACAACAACCAACATATCGTTGTGTTCGTCTACGAAATACCAATATGTATGCAAAGTTTCAGCCGGAAAGACCTCGTGACTCAAAAGTTATTCACGGTGAAGAAATCCTATTATTTACGGTTAGCATATAGGGACAAGAAATGGATATCGGATTTTGGGTTTCACTTATCCTATCACAATAAGCAATGTATCGTTGTGTTCGTCTACGAAATAACAATTTGTATGCAAAGTTTCAGCCGGAAAGACCTCATGACTCAAAAGTCATTTACGGTCAAGAAACCCTATTATTTACGGTTAATATATAGCCACATATTATAGTTCCTACAATGACATACAATATATGCCGGTGTTCGTGTATAAAGGTACTTTTCATATGTCGGGTTTCATTCGGAAAGGATCCATCGTACTTTAAGTTTTGATATGAAGTATCGTGACTCCGCGACAAGCGTGTATCAGATAAGGTGCGAACCGAAAATATATTGTTCCTACAATGATATACAATATGGTACAAAGTTGTACTCATATATCGAGTTACATACTGAAAATATATGTTTCTTATAAGTTAGAAATCGATGATGAAACCAAAGTATTTCAAGGTCGTGATATATCAAGAGAAGTCACACAGATATATATGTTAGTGGTTAAATTCTTGAACACGTTCACGATGGTGAGATACATACAGGTATGAAGTGACTCGGTCGGCGGCAACGACCCCTTATTCTTTGTTCCTTTCCACTTCAGTTTTGAACATCCAAGCCAAATCTCAAGAACTGGACAGTTGAAAGTCAGAGAGATCCTGCCGAGATCCTTACAAGGTTGGGATACTTTACCACCTTACCGTTTATATCTTAAATAAGACGAGGTCCAGGACTTCCTTTCACCATAAATAACGAGTGAACTTCGGTGCTCCCCACACCTACAAGGCACATCCTTCGTTAAATCACACTTGCAACACTATGCTCAATAGTCAAGTTTACATGTAAGACAAAGTTTGTGCCCTGGCTCCTTAACTTCACATTCCCAAGTGAGCACTCTCTTGCATCTAGGGCAAGGGGCGCGATCGCACTTATAGGATTGTGAAGGGCGCCTCGGTATACAACTTCAAGTAACCACCACAAGATGAAATACCACAACGACTGGAAGGGCTCCTTAACTTCACGTCCCAAGTGAGCACTCTCTTGCACCTAGGGCAAGGGGCGCGATGGCACTTATAGGATCGCGAAGGGCGCCGCAACCTAAAATGTTGTGATACCTCTCACACATGAACCAGTTGGCCAACTACGAATGGCCAACTGCCATTCGTAGTTGGCAATACTAATCTCCACACAGAGATTTTGGTGCTCTTTGATTGAGCGGACACCATGACAAATTAATAAATTGTCGCAAACGCGTGCATATGATGGGACAAATACTGCTAGCCCTGAGTAACTTCAACACTCGCGCGTATGTATCCAACTTGTCCTTAACATTCACACGAGTCGGTAACAATCCAGGCATATCTTAACACAGCACACGATTGTAGAGCTACAAAATTTTTGAAATTCTGATATTCTGAGATCACATGCCAAGCTCTTATATACAAGCCCAAATTCCTAACATGTAAAAAGATAAAAACAGCAGTAAAATATATTCATCAAAAGATCAACAGAATAACCAAAAGTACGAATTATTGTACAAATCTGTGAGCAGAACTGTCTTAGCGGTCTAGCACTGGCACGCGAACAGCCACCTAGCACTTGCGAAGGCAAAACAATAATGAGTCCTCTAGTTCTGACCTGCGGTCAGAGCTTACTTATATCTCGAGTCATTGTCACATCTGCAAAAACTGTAACAGGCTTCCGCCCTGAAATCTTCATCTAGCCAATAGAAAGTCATTATTCTATGCCAGCTTTAACAATGTTACCGTTTGCCGTATTCTGACTGACACGTCAGTGGCAAACTTGTAACTATCATATCCTCTTATCACTTCGCGGTCACCTGATAATGACCATATCTTCTTTACCAAGTCTATTCTTCTCGAGCAGTCATCTTGCGCGAGACCTGTCATACTCGTCATATCTGTCACGCCTGTCACTAGCTGGACAAACCCGGCACGGTACCATGGGAGGCCAGCGTTTGTTACAGCTGTCGCAAACGCGTGCATATGATGGGACAAATACTGCTAGACCCGAGCAACCTCAACACTCGCGCGTAGGTATCAAACTTGTCTTTAACATTCACATGTGTCAGTAATCATCCAGGCATATCTTAACACAGCATACGATCGTAGAGCTACAAATTTTTTGAAATTCTGATATTCTGAGATCACTTGCCAAGCTCTTATATACAAGCCCAAATTTCCAACATCCCCCATCTGTAGCTGCTGCCTGCAGTAGCACAGACTCAAATATGGGCTTGTTCAGCATACTGAGTCGTATCTCCATCTGCCATGAACTTGCCCAGACTGAAGGTAAACATGCCAATGCCTTCACCTTCTCCACCTTGTAACATCTTGGCTCTCACCAAAGGGTTCTTGAACACCAAGACCCACATACACCTACGGCCAATAGGTCCATGCTCCAGGTGTCCAATCACATGCAGGCGTCCAGACTGACTTAATCGTCTGAAGTACGCGGCTCTGCTCTCGGTCATGTCTGTCAGATAATAAGAGGGAACATGCACACATGCTACCACGCGACTGGCCATAACTGCCAATGGAAACGCGATATCCAATGCGGCAAACCAAGGAGAGGTCACCACAGCGTCACAGACACCATACTTCTCCTTCCATATGCGATAGTTACCTGGCTGAAGTGCATCACGCGCCTCAGACCATCCCAGCTGATGAGGGTTCCAGTCATTGTTCATAAATCTCAGCTGTGGCCATTGCTCCACCATCACCTCACTGATGACCCCAGTACCTGCCCATGGGTCCCACACGCCATCGATGGACTTCCAGTCCACCTCTGTCGCCAGGCGTCTCACCTCGGAAGGCACCGTGATGACAAGCTCAAGTCCCCACTGTAGCGCGCTAGCCTCGCGCACCTGGGCCCTGGTCATATGTCTTAATTCTCCTCGCTTTTCAATCTCTTCTTCAGCCAAGGCAGGCACTAGAGGTGCATCACTCAGTTGCCTCGCCATCGCTTCCTGCTCTCGGTACTTCTTGCTCAGCACTGTGCGGTGTCCCTCATTCCAATGCCCAGGCATGAAGATCTTCACGGCCTCTGAGAGCTTGTCCTGTCTGCCCCACTCCACCTGGTCTGGCATGTAAAGGAACAGGTCCTTCTCTTCCAGCATCATCTCCCTTGACGAGATAGCCTGCCATGGCTGGAACTTATCTCCCTTCACCACGCGACGGGGACCCACGTCCGCTGGCAGCAGGCGCATGTCTGGGGACAGCTTCTCGTTCAATTGCTGCTCCTTCATCCCCAATCTGTCCTCCAAGACGCAAGAGACCTTAGTTTCCTGGGTCTGCACCTCGGCGTTAGCAGCTTGCATCCTCGTGCCTGAGCACCTAGGACATAACCACTCGCCTTCTGGTACATCAGACAGCGCTGGGGTAAGACACCACAAATGGTACCCCTTGTTGCACGTATCGCACAACAACATCTCTGCTTCTCCATCAGCCTTCCTGCACACCTCGCATGCAAGATGTCTGCTGGGCACGGCTGCACTGCAGTCATACTGATCCTTCACCTGTAGGTGACACGGTGCAATGCTCTGCACAGTGCTCTTCTCTCTCATCTTGGTGGCGTCTTCGAGCACCACAACACCATCTCGCTGTATCTTGACCAGCTTGAGGATGGCGGACTTGGTGGCGACCTCCATGCCACTGCGGGGCTTCTGTCTGATGTACACGAAGTCCCCCACCTTGAACTGATGTGGCTTGGGCTCGTAGCCACCACCCCTTCTTCCTTCATAGTGTAAAGTGTCACGGTGCTGCGCGATCTCCAGACTGCAGCCAGCATGCACCATCAACCGCCTCACCACCTGTGCTCTCTGCAGAAGGTCCTTGACTCGGGTGTCCTTGTCGTCACTGACCTCCGGACTGAAGTCCATGCTAGGCGCCCGCTTCAGATCTGGCGGCACCACTGCCTTCTGGGCAAACAGTAGAGTGAACGGTGCCACTCCTGTGGACTCCTGGCGTGCTGCATTGTAACTCAGCACCAATGGCCAGAGTTGTTCGTCCCACTCATAGTCGAGGCCCTTCTCCAAGGTGATCTTCTTGAAACAGAACTTCATCGTGCGTACTACTCGCTCAGTGAGCCCATTGCCTTCTGGTGAGTCTGGTGAGGTGACCCTCCTGTCTATCAAGCAATCCCTGCATAGCTGCTCAAACTCGCCCTCGAACTCCTTGCCTCCATCCACAAAGCATTCGGCTGGCGCCCCAAAGACAGCCAGCACATGACTGCGAAACGCTGCCGCAATGGTGCTTGCCTCTTTGTTGGGGATGGGTACGCAGACTATAAATCTGGTGTAGTGCTCCGTCATGATGAGCACTCTGCTGTTACCAGACCTCGTCACCCTTCTTGAAGGCCATGCCAAGTCCAGTGACCAACGATACATGAATGATACGATCTCCAAAGGGGACAAGACGGTCTCTTCCCTCGCGTAGTGAGTCTTTACTCGCTGGCAGGTCTCACACTGAGTGACCACCGCCTCCACGTCCTTCTTCAGGTCAGCCCACCAATGTCGCTGCCATAGAAGATGTTGTGTGCGTCTTATACCCCAATGGCCAGTCCTGGAGTGGTACTCCTTGACCAATGCCAAACGGTCGGCAGGCTTCGGTATCCTCACCTCCTTGCCCGACAACGTGATCATGTAGATCTCATCCGTGGCCTCATCCCATCGGTGTCGTGCCGCGCGCCTCTTTACTCGGCGAACTTCGTCCTCCGGTAATTTTACGCTGCCATCAGACTTCAGCCATCTGAGACACCACACATCATCATGTATGTCTCGATGCTTGTCGCGATCAGCCTGTTGTTCTGCAACGCTGGCCACCAAGTCCACAAATCTCGTGGTACATGCAAGCCTCGGAATTCTCATCTCCTTGTCTTTACCAGGCGGACTCCAAGCAGGCACCTCAGCGCGTGCTGGTTGGGTCGCGCCCTCCTTCACGAAGTGACTCTTGTGCCTTAGACGGTATTGGTCAATGGCGTAGAGCTGCCACTCCTTCTTCTTCTTGGTCCCTGCGCTCTGTCGCTTGGCACCGATTCCTTGTGCACCTTTCTGCCCTTGCGAGCACATCGTCTGCAACTTCTCTTCCCAGTCACGGTGACTCATAGTCTTCGCCACCTGCTGAGTGTATGCGTTTGAATTTCCAACCCACTCTGCCAGCAAAGCTTGTCTCTGCTGAAGGTCCGACCTCGCATGGTCTGCCCAGTTGTTGTCTACAGCGATAGGCTGTCCTGGGGAATGTTCTCCGCCACTGGGGACTCCTCGCTGTGAGGAAGCCCCTTCCTGCTTGCTTCTGCGACCGCCATCAACAGCTCCATAGCCCTGCGATCCATGGCCAAGCCCAGAATGCTTGCCAGCTCTCCATCGTTCCGGCCATTCGCCATGCGTAACTCACCCGCACTGTAGCCCATGGCTCGCGATTTCTCGTCGAGGCTCACCTCTCGGGATTCCTCCTCAGTGTCCTCATCAGCGCTGCGCACAACGGTGCCCATTCTCGCTGATCGGAATGCTCTAGATCCTTGTGTTGCCATGATGGTGGGAAGGGCCCTCAATGGTTCTCCTGCCACGTTCACCACATAGTGGGGTGCGCGGTCTGTCCTCACCACAGGCCTGGGCTGCCAGCCCTTGCATAGGATCGATGATACGACCCGCCCTTCTGGCCTCACCACCTTGCCCATCACGGAGCGAAATTGGTGGTTCTGGAACAGGTTACTCCAGTACGCCCTCAGTCGGTGAGCGTAGGCACCTGCTTGCGCTACGTCAAAGGACACTGGTCGGCCAATCACACTGGCAATGTAAGGGAACACCTCGTCCCTGATCTTGGTTCCAGGTCTGTGTGACAGCGGAGAAACGTTCTCCAGGACGTAGCCTGGAGGCTGCTGCTTCTGTAGCTGCTGCAGCGTGGATAAAAGCCGAACCACTTCATAAAATAATTTGCCGTGCCTGCCATCCAAGCCCGTGAGCGTTCCAGCTGGAGAGAGATCCTGGCATGGAAACCCACACACCATGACCCACTGCTGACCTTGGAGAGCTCCTGCTCGTATGAAATCAGCGCTCGTGGTGTCGTGTAGATCGTGAGGTAGGGCCCCAAACTCCACTGCATCGGGCGACATAAGGTCAGGATATCGCCTCAATAACGCTGTGCACCTGGCTCTGGCCACTGCCTGACTGCCCGATGATATGTCTTGATATAAGTATCGATTCACCTTTATTCCATTACGGAGTAGCATCTCCAGGCCAGCACAGAGGCCTCCACATGGCTCATAACATACCACACCTTCTTCACGAGCTTGTGAGAAGAACCGCTTGTCCAGCACCCTGGTGTCCACCTTCTCAGGCTTCAAGATGCGTTCACCTTCATGGCGACCCGCGAATATCATCTGCCATCACGTCAATGCTGGAAGGAGGGGACGGTGTTGGTGACCTCATTGGCGCACAGCGTGGTAGCGACCTCGACAGCGCCAACCTCTCGCGATCGAGAGACCTGGCTCGAGATGGGCCAGCGATCGCGCGGGAGGGTCCTGCCCCTGCGGCAGGCGCGGACGGCGATGATGCTCGACGCTTGGCCTGTGGCGGCGGTGGCCTGCGCACCGCATCAGCTCTGATCGCGGCGAGACCTGACTCCCTCGTGTCAGCACGCTTGAGCATCTTCCTGCCTTCCCCCAAGTGTAGGTACTCCTGCGCAGATGCGTTGTCGGCGAATACCCTGCCACCCCCTCCGAGGCCATCTTTTACTGGGTAGAACTTGGAGTTGGGCTCCAGCTGGACCAGCTCCAAGGGTAGCCGATCCTGGTCATCCCTCTGCCACGCTTGGTACAGTCCTTCCCTGAGCAGCTCCATGTCCACTGGCTGGAGGTACCTGAGCAACTGATACTCCCACACGCCAGCGCGCTCGTACCAGTGAGGGAACTCAAGCTCCTGCAGCAGCTCCTCGCTGTTGTACACTGACGCGTGGTCTAGTGTGGACTGCATCAGGTCGATGTACTGAGCGGCCGTGTCGGGCTGAACGCAGAAGACTCGTTTCTTCAAATCCCACATGAGGGTGCCGGTGACCTCACCACTGGGATACTTCTGCAGCGCCTGCACCTTGTTCCGCAGCATCTTCAGCCTGCTGGTGTCGAGCATTGGACCATTTTGCTGGGGGTAGACAACGTCCCGCTTGTTGGACGGTATGTGAGTGATGTAACTGTCGCTGAACGCCCACTTGTCACTCTCCTCGTCCTGGTACAACTTTTGATCAATGCCCAGCCAGTTGGGCCACTTCAGTTGATCTTCCCTTACCCATTTCTGTTCACCACACCGGGCGAACTCCACGCAGATATGCCTATCAGAAGGTGGATCTGGCAGGTCGGGACTGGGATACTTGACAATGTGGCACAGCCGCGCGATGTCGTTCCTGTCCCGGTACAATCTTTGATTCTTCCACCTGTACTCGGGAGTGACGTCGCTCGCCCGGTCGTCCCAACGCCTCACCCTGCAACCCTCCCAAGGGAACGGGTCCGCACAGACGCTTGCGAGAATGCTCTCTGACTACTCCTACGAAGTGCTTGCCAGTAATGTCAACACGCTCCTCCGGCGCTCGTCCATGGGACAAGTCCAGGTGCGGGCTCGTTGCTGCAGTTGTGCCAGTGGGAGCTCGCCAGGCTCTGGTGCAGGCGAAGGTGACCGTATAGGCGACGCCTCTATGTCATCAATGTGCTCAGAGCGAACCCCGGAGGCGGCTACCCTCTCCTCCTCTGCACTGGGAGGACGGTGCGATGGCCACCCGCACACCAGATCTTGGCCAAAGATCTCTGTCGTCAAGCACACGATGGGGTCCACTCGCCTGGCGCTGTTGGGGCGCTTGGGTGGCGTCATGTGCACCAGTGGAAGTACCACCTGGGTGTCCATGTCCAAGACTGAGGGCGCATGGGACACAGCCACGCCACTCCCAAGCTTGATGTCGATCATGAGGGAGGTCTTCAGCGGCCCGGTGCCCACCAACAGGTCCCAAGAGTTGTCGGGCTCAAATGTCACGAAGACATGTAGTCGGTGAAGCGTCATGTGCGGTGTGCCCGCGGCCAGTATGACGTCCACATGACAATAATGCGTGAACTTCGTGGGGCTGTTGTCACACCTGGTGACCTTGGCGCCAGTGCTGGCCTCGTATACCGTAAGCCCCAGTCGTCTAACGACAGCGATGGAAATGATGTTGCAGTTGGCACCGGTGTCCATGAGAATGGCCCGGTAGAGCATCAGCTCACCCCCGGAAGACACCAGCGCGAAGCCTTCACAAAGAGTGGCGTTCTGAAGTTTGCAAATCGGCTGCACCTGTGCCATGAGCAGAGTCTGCTCCTCGGTTAAGTGTTGCTTCATCTTCTTCCTCAGCGCGTCATAGGCGCGGGTCTTGATGGTACCCGCCCGCACATGTCCGTGCTCGCTGAAATCGACCACCCCCAGGTCGCTCACGCAGGCAGCGGCTGCACACCAGGCTGCGGAACTGTCGACCACTCCGTCTGGCATCTCATCCAGTGGCAACTCCCCGTCAACCGGGTGCGCTGCGCACTCTGCTGCCCCCTTTTTCGCCTCCTGCATAGCCGTGACGGGTGAGTCCTTGAGCTGGTGCTCGTTGACCTCAGTGGGCTGCACGACCGCGTCCACGGGCTCATTGCCCTCAATCTCCTCAAGGGCCAGAAGGTTCTCGATGTCCTTCGGGAGATCTATGGCGCGCTGGGACAGTAGGATCGCAGCAATCTGCACGCAGGTCCGCATGGAGCTGCGAAGATGGGATGCCAGCAGGTGGAACTTCCTGCGCAGGACGTTAGGAGGAAGGGCTCTGGGCACCTGGGCGGTCTTGTCAAACTCCTCAGGCGTTTTGACCGGGAAACCCTGCATCTTCTGCGTGCTCCCCAGGGCAACTGCGGCCCTAGCCTGCAGCTCTGGTGCATGACGCGGCTCAGTGCGGTCGCTGTCACCCAACCCTTCATCGGCGGGGCACTCGTGCTCGTCCACGTCGTACTCCTCTCGCTCGTTGAAGTTGGAGTGGTACTCCGCGTCGTCCTCACTCGCCTCTGACTGAGCCTGCGCCTCTATGCTCTTGCCTCCCTTGGCCGGCACCGCTGCCTGCAAAGCTGACAACTCAGCAGCGAGCTTCTCCTTCACCTCGGCACTGGCTGCCACCTGCTGCTGCTTGGCCTCCGGCAGCTTGAGCCACTCCTCAGTGGTGATACCCATCTTGTGGTTGTCGAAGCGATGCGCGATGTTATGCTCACGCAGCTTGGCGTTCTTGACCTCGTTTGGGTACCTTGAATTCTTCCGGATCTTGTGGAAGTCCGGGGGCACGTTGGAGTCGCGACACCCAGTGTAGCAGCGCTCCGGGGTGTGCCACAAGCGCGTGAAACAGTACGTGCACTGCTTGTCCTTGTTGGCGTCAGGTGGTGGAACTCTGCTGTAGGTGGACTTGTCCCTCTCAGCGTTGTTCGCCTCCCTTGGTGGCTTCTTCGCGTCATCGTTAGCAGGTTGAGCCAGCTCCTTCTTCTTGTGGTCCTTGCGCCTATCCCCAGTCCTCCTGGCAGAACCAGAGCGCCTCATGACAGCCACCAGCTCGGGGAGGTCAGGTCCCAGCTGCCTCGCCTCGTAGCAGGAGTAAACGCAGCTTGACCTGCGCGTGAGCTCTTGCTGGAGAGTAAGCGCCCAAGCTTCGGCGTCGTTCTTCAGCTTCTCCTGGACCTCTATGATGATCTCCAGGTCCTCCCATGTCACCTTGTTGGGGGCGGGGTGGCTGACTCTCAGCTGCTCGGACACGCGCTTCTTGTACTCCTTGATGCGCAGCCCCTTGACGCACTCCTCGATGTCCTGCCTGACGATGGCGTCCTCCATCTTGTTGCCAACGTTCAGCGCAGACTCCCTGCGGCGGCAGCTCTTCACATAGGCGAGGCCATCTTGCTCAGGGGTCTGCGACTTGGCCACCAGCAGGTCCTCCTTCTCTTTGGTGCCCTTCATCAGAACTTTGGCCTCAAGTTCTGCGACGAAAGCCCTCAGAGCCCAGAAGTAATGAGTCTCTTCAGTGCCATCCTCGCCTGTGAGGCCCTTGGTCGAGGTTCCCACCTCTTCCCACTCTTGAGACACTTCACCGTCAGCATCACCATCTCGAAACTGTCTGCAGACTACCCATGTCTCCCCTGACTTCATCTCGTGAAAAGGGGGCAGCGCACAGCGCACTGAGCCCTGGAAAGAGTCCCTCACAGAGATGTCCTTCAAGACGTGAAACGCGTGGGAGGCCATGAGGCCATCCTTCACGTATGCAGCGCACCACCACTCGTGCGCGACCGAGGTGGCATGATCATCCCCTGCCAAAATCGAGGGCAGGAGATCCCATATTGACCTGTAGTCTGGCTGAGAGTTCTTTAGGGCCTGCTTTGCCTCTGGGCTGAGACCCTGGAAAGCTGCTGACCTCATGTGCCTGCGTATCCTGGACTCACGAGCTCGCTGCGCCCTTCCCACCATCTCCACAAAACGCCTGATGAAAGCTGCCCTATCCTCGTTCTTGCCACCAGTGTAGCGAAGTTTTGAGTCCACTTTATCAAGTCCATCACTGTCTCTGTCAGCCTGATCCATGTCGTCTAAGCTATCGAGCACAAAAAGAAAATTGCTGGCTGCGGGCACTGAAGCTGCCACTCCTCTTCTAAGTGCTGCGCTTGCCGCTGCTGCTGCTGCTGCTGCTGGTGGTGGTGATACTGGCTGGTGTCGAGGGACTGGATTCTGGAGCCGACCCCTCTGTGCTCATAAAGCCAGTGATTCGCCTCTGAGTGCTCCTCTCCCGAGCCAATCGCCGTGCCTCCCGTTCTGCGGACTGGACATCGGCGGTGCTCAACTCTGCCTCACCCTCCGTGGTCAAGTGCTATGTCAATGCTCGACAAGTGGGGCGAAGGAGGTGTGCCCTCTCTCAGCGTGAAGCTCGTTCACCAGTAGAATGCAGGCTTAATTCAGGCTGGTTTAGGCCAGTGCACTGAGTGCCCCTGGATTCCCACCGGTCTGAACAAGGAGGAGGGCGAGACGCGTGCGACCAGCACAGGCCCAAGGGCGTAACAATATTTCTCGGCACTCTGGATCAGCGGCGAATGCCGGATATTCGTGTGAAAAAAAGGCTTAAGGCCAGGCCAGTGTGTTGAGCACCCATGGATTCGCAGAGCCACTGCCCATCAGGAGCACAGAAGTTGTCATGGAAGCTCGTTCTCAGCCGAGGTACCAGAAGCAAACGTCACTACGCAGGGCTAAAGGCTAAGCCAGTGTGCTGAGCACCCCTGGATTCGCAACGCCACTGCTCATTAAGAGTCCCACAGTTGCCATGAAGACTCGTTGCTAACGCAGATAACCAAGAGTGGAGGTCGCTATGCAGGGCTAAAGGCTAAGCCAGTGTGCTGAGTACCCCTGGATTCGCAACGCCACTGCTCATCAAGAAGGTAAACGGCGTCATATGGGCCTCACCGAAGGTCACAAGTTGCCAAGAGCCGCAAGAGGGCTAAGAGAGTGTCAGCGGTTAATCCACAGATGTTCTAAAAAATAACCAACAGTACTCCAAGCTGAGCCAGTGCGCAGAGTACGCCTGGATTCACCGAACACCGTTGCCAGAACAGTAAGTAGTATGTAAAGTTGACCCACCCGTTGCCTTCCGGGCTGATGCCGTTGCTAATTACCTTCTGGAGACACTCCTGCTTCGAGCTTAGGCCATTACACCACGGGTGTCCCTGGATTCGCCGTCAGACAAGGTGGTAACGCCAGGGGAATCGCAGAATAAAGGACCACTCATTAGGGTAGTAATTCACTGCTGGTTCGCTTCTAATTAGTCAGCCCAGGCAGATGCCGCTGCTGTCTAATTAGCTTCTAGGTCGCACACTTGCCTAAGTTAGGCCAGTACACCGAGGGTGTCCCTGGATTCACCGTCGGGCAAGGTGGTCAACTAGAGGAACCGCAGGATAGGAAACTACTCATAAAGGTGGTCATTCACTGCTGCTTTGCCATGTCGCTGTCGCTGACCAAGCTGATGCCGCTGTCAATTAGCTCTTAGTGACACACACTTGCTTAAAGTTAGGCCAGTACACCGTGGGTGTCCCTGGATTCACCGTTAAACAAGGTGGTCAGGCTAAAGATATTGCAAGATAATAGCCCACTCATTAAGTAGTAATTCACTGCTAGTCCGCCGCCGCCGCCACCAGGAGCCTTTTTCCGTGTGAGCACCGCCAAGTATGAAGAAGAAAGAGGGTCCGCCAGTACACCAAGGGTGTCCCTGGAGTCGCCTGTCTCCCGAATCTGCTGTTCTCAACTGCTGTGCACTTGTCGCCAAAGAGTCTCTTACTTCTAAATTCGTATCGAAATAAAAAGCCGCTCCGCGCAGGACATTATTGTTTTGTAAAACGATAAAAACAGCAGTAAAATATATTCATCAAAAGATCAACAGAATAACCAAAAGTACGAATTATTGTACAAATCTGTGAGCAGAACTGTCTTAGCGGTCTAGCACTGGCACGCGAACAGCCACCTAGCACTTGCGAAGGCAAAACAATAATGAGTCCTCTAGTTCTGACCTGCGGTCAGAGCTTACTTATATCTCGAGTCATTGTCACATCTGCAAAAACTGTAACAGGCTTCCGCCCTGAAATCTTCATCTGTCAATAGAAAGTCGTTATTCTATGCCAGCTTTAACAATGTTACCATTTACTGTCTTCTGACCGACACGTCAGTGGCAAACTTATAACTGTCATATCCTCTTATCACTTCGCGGTCACCTGATGATGACCATATCTTCTTTACCAAGTCTGTTTCTCTCGATCAGTCATCCCGCGCGAGATCTGTCATACTCGTCATATCTGTCACGCCTGTCACTAGCTGGACAAACCCGGCACGGTACCATGGGAGGCCGGCGTTTGTTACAAAATGTCACATATCACATATGACCTCCTTGGCACTAGTGTGCAAGGACAACTAGCGGAAACTAGCGAGAAGCGGGAAAAAGGGGGGCAGAGAGGACGCGCACCCTGAGAGTGTGACATCTCAGATTCGAACTGAGACCTCCCGACTTGAAGTCGGGTTCTCTACTTGAGCCAATGCCACAAATTTACCTTCATATGCGATATACACACACTATAAAAGGTCAATCTCTTGGATTAGAGATGATCGAATTTCGTATCGTCTGTGTAGGCCCTCCCAGTGTGGCACGATTGCCAAAGCCTGCCACAAATACGTCCTCTCAGGAGGATTCTAGAGTTCCGACACCGCTGCGCCTACGACCTTGAAAATAATGTTTTTAAACACGTTGCTCAAGGGATAAAATATCATTCGCTCGGTTTCAATCAAGTTGAAATTCCGGTCCTACTATGGAGGGCCTCGAAGCGGCGAACAAAATCTTACCTCGTGCCCTTATTTCATTCGCTTGGGATATTCCCGCAAGTGTAAGCTGCGTGCGACAAGAAGGCAGTAAAACTATTCCCTGCTGCAGCACCTTTGACCGTTTTTCGCTCGCCTTACGCCCAACGATTTTTGAAATTAACTCTGCATAGAATTCGATATTTATATTATTCTGCATTCAAATTCACCGACAACGAACAGACCGGATGCTGCATGTTTTTCTTCACTCCATGTCAGTGTCACTGAGCGAATATTTTCTACATAAAGGGCGCATTGCGCACGATCGGCAGCATTTCGATCACTCCCGTCACGGGACGACGCGCTGATTCTTCGAGCCAAGATGCTGCCCGATGCGACTTTCGTCATTTGTCGAATAGTGGACGACGACAAATGAATTTCGGCCAATCCCAAATCGCATCGGCCTTCGGAAATAATTTGATACGTATATGCATGTTGTCATCCGCATGACTCATCCATTTACCGCTCGTCGTACAACTGTAGTACGATCACTGCCAAATATTGTATATGCATATTTATAGGATACTGGACGGACAACAGAAGAACCCCCGCCTATTCCAAATTGCATAAGTTGTCGGGATTTATACGATACTTATATATTCGCGATGATTCGCAAGACTTACCGATTTATTGCCCATCGTACTACTGTCGTAGGATAACGGCCGAATATTGGATGGGACGATTTATAGCATGATCTCGTTCACCGCATTACCTTTATGTGCAACGCAAGTCACAGATCGATGAACTATATATTACACACGTTTAAACACAGTCGAATCCGAAAAGTGAAAATATACAGTCATGCCACGGTACGCACCCTTTGGTTCCGGAAAGCGCGTCCAGTAATAATTTATTATACTCGACAGGTAACGTCAACCTCGTAAATGATGAGACTCCTGAATTTTGATTCGAAAAAGACGTTTCATGTGATTTATACAGTCTGACGTCACTCGTGTATAATGATTAAAAAATGACTTGTCGCGAGGATTATATTCCTTTTATACGCCTGTTTCAGATTTTGTCCAATATTCTGGAGTGGCACGATTCGAATAAATATGCGAAATAACGGCACACTCAAAAAACCCAGATGAGTGTGTGACTGCCCCCCACCTTATGGGGGGCTGAAAGTCTCATCTCACATCACATGGCTGCCTGTGGGGCGCCCTTACCTCGCTGTCAGATGGCGGCGGAAGTTGGGCATCTTCAGGTGCTGGAGACCAGTGGGCGCGCGAGCATGGCTGCCCATGGGACACGGGCACATGTATGTAGCATGGCGGCGGGAGGTGGGCATCTGGAGGTTCTAAAGTGGGCGCATGGCCATGGCTGCCCGTGGGATCACCCCGCCACATGCCAGTGCAGAGTGCAGCGCAACGAGGTGGGCATCTGCATGTGCTGCAGTGGGCAC
This sequence comes from Cymbomonas tetramitiformis, assembly GCA_001247695.2. Lineage (NCBI taxonomy): Eukaryota > Viridiplantae > Chlorophyta > Pyramimonadophyceae > Pyramimonadales > Pyramimonadaceae > Cymbomonas > Cymbomonas tetramitiformis. Next base: position 20,200 of record LGRX02005589.1, read on the forward strand.
ATGACCATGGTTGCCCGAAGTGGGACGACCTCACATGTGGTAGTGTGGCGCGAGGTGGGCATCTGGAATCTGGAATATAATTGCCATAAATTGTATTGATGATCCACCATGCGCTTGAGCCAAGGATATGGCCTGAGCATTTCAAATATAACACGGTGCACCCACTATACAGCGGGCCCTGGATGTGTGCGCGCGCGCGTGTGTTTCTTTGGCGGGTGCTCCAAATTTGCTTGTAACTGTATGTTGTGAATGTGGTACGATAGCGTGTTAATAGGAAGCCAAAGTCTGTTGTGATCCCATATCACGTGGTAGCATATTTCATATTGAATGTATCATGAAATGTGTTGAAATTCCGTCAAAACCATTCCGCGGCAGCTCCTAAAAATCACACACGTCTCGTGGTCATATAATCACACATAAGCACGCAATATTACAGGATAGATCAGCTTCTCCTACGTCTGTCACATGTTAATACCAAAATATGGGTTGAGCCAATATTCTGGACGATCACGGTCGCCGTAATTGTTTCACGCCCAACGAAAAACATCGGTCGATAATTTATTTACTCCACTTGTCCGATTACTATCAACACCGAAATAAAGTGAATCGTTTTATACGTAACACGCGACGGCAAGCGGCGTCATTCGATTTATGCATACGTGTCGTTCAACAATGTGAATTAATATTCGACAGATGCCGTTACGGCAACCTCGTGGATAATTGCGTGATTGTATTTCGATTCGAAGAAGACCTCTGGCGTCAATTATATACCGTGAATCGTGTAATCTGATTCGAGAAAGTTGCATTATGCAAATTGTGATAAACAATATATCTAGATGGCACCGTTTCAAGTTACATCCCGTATGTTGGAGTGGACAAATCCAAATCAACACATGGAATTGACACACAACACTAACAAACCCCATATGTACCTACGTTGGGGGTGATGCACTTATCGGAATCGGTTGATTCTTGATTCGTACGTAATCACATTACGAATTGTTGCTTCTTGAAATATGTGACATTGGCATAAGTTTTTTTTGTGTGTAGGTAATACCGAGCCTTACAATAACACCAAACCCCTCAAATTTCCCCTGGCCAACAAAGAAGATGCACAATTATTGAACTTGGATATAAATGTTCAACCGCAAGATCTTTATTGGTAGGCCCTATGGCAAATTAACTTTAATTAGACGAGAATGGTATTTTTTCTCTTCTTCGGTTATTCGCATCTGGCAAGCTACGCGTCGGTCACCGGATCTGCTCCACAAAGCGTTTCACGATGTTGCGGAATTCTGCATTTGAAGGCACCTGTGCTCCACACTCCCAGATCGAAAATCGGCTCTACCACCAGAATGGGATATCAAAAGAAGAATGCTTCGAAAGAATTCGTGCAGCTACCAAGGATGGCCAAATCATGCACATGGACATGCTGGATAATCATGGACATGCTGGACAATCATGGACATGCTGTTCATCGTATCATCATGTCAACTTTGGGAGACAGCCGATGGCTCTGTCTAGAAGGATGGTAATTGTGTCTGCCCCACCATGTGCCTCCCGTCATGGGCGAACACGCAAGGGCACTCAAAAATATTTTCCAGCTCTTGCGTCCGGTCCCGGGGAACCTGCTTGCACCGGCCCACTTTTGTGTTGAGTCGTGAGAAGCCGTGCTCCTGTCTTGATTTCAGGACTTCATCTAACCTCATTTTCCCCGTTCACCAGCACGTGATGCAGCAATGTCTTTTGCCAATAGTTGTTCACAAACTTTGTCTTATGGGTAGCATCAGCAACACATACGTCAAATGTCAACATTATATGCTGGGTTTGGTCCCATATCAACTGTCCAAGCAACGGAATGGAGAACTCAGAGTTGTGTGTTGTGGCGATATCACAAAATGGAGGCGAGGTCTGCAGTGCTCCGCTGGCCTTTGCAACGTTGCGTGCTCCAAATTGAGATTAATGTCGTTAATTCTCAAAATCCACTTTAAGCAAAACTCACCAGTGTATCATTTTCCCCAATGACGTGTAAGCTGGGGATACGTATGGCCCCTGGGTGCGTCACAAACTTGCGCAGCTCCGCATCCACCGGCAAAAAACTGCAGCAAACAAACCGAATGCATCTTTGTTGTTTTTTGATGATTTAAGGGTATATCTGCTCACCGCGATACGGACTTGTGCTCACCTGGGTGCGGATATCTGCTCACAAGGGTGCGGGTATCTTCCGCTAGGCATAAATCACATATACACACATTGAACGGCAAGAGATCGGCAAGCAAAAGCCAGCCCACCATCATCCCAGTGGATGTGAGAAGCAAATCAAGAGCAGGGCGGGGCCGTGACAAGATACCACAAACACATACATATTCCCAACCCAAATGCAAAGCCGCATGGAAAGATGATACGATGTGACCGATCGTCGCCAAACAATTGTTGGTCTCTGGGTTACGGAGTAAGCGGACCCTGCTGGCATGCCCCCCAGTGGCTCCCGGTCGACGGATGGGACCTGTTGGTCCATGGTTATGTCATGAACGCAGTCACACCACACAGCATGGACACCCCATGTCAAAAAAAGAAAACATGCGGGCACCTAAGTGCTCCCCACAAAATTCAAGGGAAAACACAGAAGGTGTACTTCACCACCTTCTGCCTCTCCATCACATATACACACATATACACACATAAGTGGGTGGAGTCGCAAGGATAAGCATACACACATAAGTGGGTCCGGCTGCTTTCTTTCGCGCTTGCACAGGGGTCGCAGGGCTGATCATCAGGCGGGCTGTAGGGCGATGTCCGGCCGGAAGTGGGTGGCGTTGGGCTGGCGGAGGGCGTGTGAGAGGAGGCATGGGCTCGGACCTGGATCGGGGGGAGGCGGACCGACGGGAAGGGGCGGAGAGGTTGGCGCTGATGGACAGAGCGTGGGAGGGCGCGTTCGAGGAGACAGACTATGCCACGCAGGATGGGTCTGGCGGTGGGACGCAGGAATCTGAGGGAACGCAACGTGAGCGGTCTGGGCAGGCTTCCGGTGAGGCAGGCGAGGCAGGCGCGATGGCATCGAAGCTTTTGGAGAGCATGGAGGACGTGCGGCGGGAGGCGGAGCATCTGGGCACTGTGGGGGGTCAAGGAGGGGGCACCGCCGAGGCGCGATCTGGAGGGGCGCGGGCAGGCATAGGCGGGCCCAGCCAGGCGGCGTCAAGTGTCGAGGATATCTTGAATGAGTGGGATGACCTTTCGTCGCCGGGCCCGGAGGGTGGGGTCTGGACTCAATAGCAGAGTGGGGCCTCGCCGGAGCAAGCAATGGCCTTGGCTGAGGGAGGGGTGGCCACCTTGATGGGGGCGAGCAGGCGGGTGGCCGGCCTTCTTGGGGGGGTAGATGGCATGGGGGGAACTGATGAGGATGACGGGGGAGATGTGGGGAGGTCCGCGGGTAGAGTTGACACACGCCGGGCCCCTCAGAGCTCGGGGGCCCATCCCGGCAGCAATGACCACTTACAACAGGTTGCACGGCAGCATACGGCATCTCATCAGCTTCCGTGCCCACCGGGCGAGGTTGCTGGCCGTGCCGGAACTAACAGTGAGCAGCTGTCGGGAAGGCGACGACCGGGTGGTGAACTATCGGCCACCGGGAGGGCTTGGGACACACAGGCAACTGTGGGGATGGGACCCCAAGTAGGAACAGTGCGGCGGGACAGTTACAGCGCAAGTGTGGAGCGCATTGCTCAAGTTCGCGGCCACCCCGCAAGGCAATCAGCGCAAGGGCTTCAGTCACGGGGAGTTGGTGCTGGGGGTAGAGGGCTACAGGCGCAAGTCGGTGGCGGATGCGCAAGTTTGGATGGGGGCAACCCAGTTTATCATTCTCAGCCCCTTAGGACAGCGCTTGGGCATTCTGGCCGTGGCGTGGGTGGGCAAGCTCTCTTGAGACCAGGCTGTAGGGGGCAGCGGGGTGCTGTTGGATGTGGGCTTGGTGGTGGAGGGGTGGCTCGATTGGCGGAGGTGAGCCGGCTCCAGAGACACAGCAGCAGTGCGCCGGCAGGACAGCCGCAGAGGGGCTCAGGTGGCCCAGTGAGGCTCAGGGAGCAGAGGGGTGGTCTTGCGCGTGGGCTTGGTGGTGGAGATATGGCTCGCGCAGCTCAGGGGGGCAGGGATGAACCGGCTTCAGGCACAAGGCGGCAGTGCGCTGGCGGTGCAGATGCAGAGGGGCTCGGGTGGCTCAGCGAGGCTTAGGGGGTCCCATTCTTCACTTGTGAGCTCCGGAGAATCCGGATGAGTGTCCCGAAGTGTGTGTTGAATCCTTTGATCCCCGGCGTGGGTACATAGTGCAGTCTTCTATGGCTATGGGGTGCCAAAGGAGTCGCAAGGATAAGCATACACACATATGCATATACATAAATATAAATATAAATATAAATGTACGATGTATATATACTAATGAATTATATTTGTACACCTATATATATTATATTCACTCCATTTATATATATATATATATTATTTCATTTTTTTATCTTTTTTATAAATTGTGTGTTCGCATACCAAGCACAATTCAGCTCATCGTTTGTACCCCGTACCCAACGCACGCGGTAAATTGCGGTACATGAAACAAGTACATTCCCAATGCATGTGCTCCACCGTGTTTTGTCAGTGTGGAGATATATGCACAGGAGACAGGTGAGAAGGCATGGATGTCGTGAGTGTGTGGTCCGGATGTCGTGAGTGTGTGGTAAAGATGCACAGGACAGTCACCAGAGGCCAGGGAGGAGCCAGAAGTAGACTTGATAACCTCAAGCCTTGCAACACGAGGATGGAGAAGAGGGGCTTGCGCGCACCCACTAATCAAGATTGCGAATTTGACTGTGGGCAAACGATTCTGTGCAAGCAATAGAGCTGCCACGGAAGCACCCTGCAACCCATCGAGATAACGCGCTGAATCAGGCGGGTGTCAAAACTCTCTACCCTTTAACCGTGCGTCACCGGAGCCCATATGGCTCAGAAACCCTTGATGCAAGGCCACCACGAGTGTCTCACACCGGACTTGGATTACCACCGAAAAGAACAAGATAGAGTTGAGGGTGATTAGATGGACGGGCGGTGCCCGAGCTTTTACCTGCGAAAACCCCAAAACTCCATCAAACGGCCCCAGCGTGTCCGATACTTGCGACAGAAACTCCGAAGAGGTGTCCCATCTGCTCCCCGTCCATCCCCCCAACAACTCCACACCCTTTACCCGATATCTCTTCGATATCTTTTCACCAGCTCCATGCCCCATACGTTCCGGGCCTGGGTGATCTGAGCCTTCGTGTAATAAAGAAAACCTTGGGTGATCGCGGGCAACCCTGTTGAGCTTCACCTCATATAAGCAAACAAGCTCGAAAGCAAAGAACTGCGGTATTTACTGAGGACTGGTGGGACCGTGGCGTGGCGATGATAAGCGAGGCACGAACCCAATTGCCTGCTTGGACTGAGATGGACGCACGCGAGGCGACACACCCTGTGCACCCTGTCCCCCACGCCGGCCCCCAACCCTCGCCGTCTGCACTGCGCCAGAACACGGGATCCCCCGAGAGGCAGCGTCTCGCCTGGAAAGTTCCACCAGAGCTGCGGGAAGGTGAAAGCCGGTCACCTTGCTTTGAAGGACTGAAGGAAAATGTTCAGATTATAGGAGTGGCGAGAATCCTTGTCAAGAACGCGTGGTCAACCTCGTCTTGACATTCTCACCCTCATTGTGGTCACACTATCTCAGAGCGACAGATGCGTCCTAAGTGTCGCACCTCGTTTTTAGCCAACGCTTCATCGTTGTTCTCGCCCGCCACCCACCAGCCCCGCAACCCTACGCCAACTGTGCTGTCACCTGTGCACCCCTACGGCGCACTTGTGAGTCTTCGTGCTGCCGCGCCAGTAACCGGCGGCCACTCTCCTTCAAGGGCTCTCTCACTAAGCACCCGTCGGCTGCCACGTCACCAGCGATCGGCGCGCCTGCTCGAGGTGCAGCGAGGGCCGCTCGGGACCAAGCGGCTCTTGTTTGGGGACATTTGAGGCCTTTCGACTTCTTCTAGAAAGTCCGTCACTATCGGAGGGCGATCGGAAGTGATGTTTCTCTTCGGGGTTAAGGCCGCTTTTACAGGGCGAAGAACTGTTGTTGGTGTTGTTTGGGGTGATACAGAGAGCAGAATCTAGGGTTTAGCCCGCGGACTGCTACCACAGGCGGAGACAATAGGGTTTCGAGCAGCTGGACGAGATTGCACAGCTCAGGTATTGTGAGAGGAACAGCGGGATAAGTTTTTGACATCTATCCCCTCAGAAAACGTGTGTGCCTAAATCTTAAAACCTTTCCCTTGTCACCTGTGGAAACCTGGGCCAGTGTGCAATGCACTTTTTTCTGTAAGAAACTCTGAATACCGCACAACATCCGGATGTGTGACGGACTCAGCTCAGCGTCTCCGATCCAGTCCCGTGTGACCGATATTTTGGCCGTTGCACATGAATGGAGGAATGAGATAGACTGATGCATCATTTCTGCTGCATGTTCCTCGTGGTCAAAAGCCGCATTACTGGCGTAGACAAATGAGAGCGACGTTATGAACGGCAGGTGCGAGCGCGTGCTTCAGCAAGGAGCCATACCTCCGCACGCTTGCTCATCATCAGCAGCCAAAGGAACCGCGGTGACGGGAGCGTCGACGAAAATAAACTCTGCCTTAGACTTGAGTGCTTTGCGTAAGGACCCTGCCCCGGAAGAAAGGGCACCCCGTCTACTCAAAGCAACAAGTTCATATCCTCCTCCTCCTCCTCCTCCTTTCCCCCCGAATCTGCTTTCCGTATGCCGCCGTGGTGTTTGGGTACAAATTTCATTAGCCCTTGATTTCAACTTAGCGTAACATCACGATTGATCACATCCTTAGACGACAGCATGCTAAAGAAGATAGGCGATGATCGAGCTCGAAAATACGTAGGGAAGGGTATGAGACGATACCTGTGCGGTGCCTGAACGCCTCCTCGTTCTGCAGATATCCGTGTAGACAAAGGATCCGAAACTTTGGCACGGTTTCTGAATTGCTGCTAGCCTTGCTATTGGCCTTGCTATCATTCTTGAGCTGTTTCTTGTGAGTATTGAGCTGTCCAAACATGCCAGTGCACCAGAGTTCACCTTCATGAGTAGAAACCCAAACCAAATGTGACAACAGCGTCGAAATTATATAATACAGTTGGATATACACGGTGGTACTTTGAAACATCTTGCATAGAGCAAACGGACGTACACATACGTACACACATACGAACATGTATATAAAATACAGGTATGTGTGTATATATATATAATCTTCTGTTGTCCACTGGTCACCCATCGGCGACCATGTGCTTTCTAAATTATCTCACATCCTCTGTCGACATTAGGGGGACTCGAGGAATCCGAGACCAACTTACTAGCAGAAAATCCTTATTCGGATCAAGCTTTACCCTAGCACGTGCCGTGGGTCAAACCTACGATGGGGTGCAATCCGTTATGCTTACCGCAGTGACTTTCGCAGGAGCTTCCGAGGTCTTCCACCAATACCATTCGTCGCCTAAGATGTCAGTATGCGTACACGAATGCATCGCATTGATATCTCCTTGAAAATATGTGGCCGATATTACACTTAGCTCAATCTACACGAATTCGTCTGCGAACTTAGTCGCATTGAATTGCAGCAAGCCAGACAAGAGGTGAGTTTTTCACTCGACTGGTCTGGAGTGGACGGCAATGGGAAATTTCCTGACGTGAGTGCTGAGTCCTTCCTCCTACTCTCACAAGTCAGAGCCTCCGGACGCGGCGATTTTCTCCCGGTTTATCGATTTTTTTATTTTCTGTGGTAGTCCGGAGGCTCTGATACTATTCAGAGGCCAAAATGAAGGTGTTCCAAAGGCCTTGAAAATTTCAGCGTTCTGAGAATGGGTTATTCGAAACAGAAGTTCTGCTTGGAACGGGGCCAAAAAGTGAACAGGCTCGCCAGGAACGCAGACCAAAGAGTTTCCGGACCAGACTTCTGCAGTCTGCATATTGACGAATATCAAAAGTGGCATAACTTTTGAACGCATTTGCCATTTTGGTTGATCCAAAGATCGGTCTTGATTAGATTACCACCCTCGTTTCGAATATGCACATGAAAATGTGGTGTGTGGTACTCATTGTCTAAGTGTACCGTATCTCACACGAACGCGCCTTCTGCATTTTAAGCTAAAATCTTATTTTGCATGATTCACTTCGCAAACCTGCCATGTTTCTACTATCGAACATGTTGTTACAGACCACTTGGCTCCCACCTTCAATAATATGCCAACCTCGTGAATGCGTTTGCTTAGCATCCTTCATCAAATCAGATTATAAATCAAATACTTTTTCTAGACGAACGCGAATTGTTCATGTTGCCTTGCATGCCTCTCTTGCTCGTAGTGCTAACGGGCTCTGTCCTCCTCCTTCGTTTCTTTGACATAATCATTTGAGATTTCGCTTGACATACATCACATTTACCGTTGCAGTGACTTTTTCTATCGCCCTTTTCACCAAAATACGTCATTATTTGCTTATGTCGGCACACCTGGGAGTTGTCACAAAATTCTTTCATCCTTCGTAGTTGGTCACTTGCAATATCCGCCGTTGAACCATTTGTGAGAAACGTTCTCAAGTTGTTACAATCTATCGCTGCGTATAGCAATAAGCACTCGCTGTCATTACCATCCCGCCCGGCTCTGGCTATCTCTTGAACATAACCATCAAGTGATTGTGCCATGGAATGATGCACTATCCATCGAACATCCGCCTTATCTATCCCCATTCCAAATGCTGTCGTTGCGACCACTACTTTGTACGTGCCTTCCATCCAGCCGTCGTACACTTGCGACCTTTCAAACTCATCGAGATAAAAATTTGCAGGTATGCCTGGCAAGATCAACCAAGCCGATAATCGGACACATTGATCTTTTGTGGAGCAATACACTAGCCCTGTCGTTAGAGAACCATCCTTAGATTGAGCCAATATGAATCTTTCCACCTGTGTCCATGAGAGTGGCACCTTATCCGCATCCTCTACAACTACCGTAGTGCCTTGTAACTTCTCGATAACCGAGATATTCAAATTTGTCCTTTTGCTCGATCCGATAAACACTTTTGCTACTTTCATTCTCAAGGTATCTTTTATGTCTGCTATCGTTTTGCGCATGCAAGCTGGCTTTCTTCTCGTTACACGAATTGCCGGGATACATATCCGCGGGGACTTTCCGACTTTTCAAGGTGCACACTTGATCCGCCATCAAGGCTAGTAGGGGTTGTACTACTATCGAAACTCCGTCAGACGCCACGGGCGGCTCGGTTGTCCAAATCTACTTTTGAAAAATGCTCCTAACTCCCCATGCAGCCCCCCACACATTCATATGCACAGCTCCACCTGTCTCTGACCCTGTATCAGATCACTTCCCCGACAATTTGCATCTAGGCGCTGCTGGCGCCACCCCTACCCCCACGCACCAAAATGCCCGCCACGGGCGGCTCGGTTGCCCAAATCTACTTTTGAAAAATGCTCCTAACTCCCCATGCAGCCCTCCACACATTCAGATGCACAGCTCCACCTGTCTCCGACCCTGTATCAGATCAGTTCCCCGACAATTTGCATCTAGGCGCTGCTGGCGCCACCCCTACCCCCACGCACCAAACTGCCCGCCACGGGCGGCTCGGTTGTCCAAATCTACTTTTGAAAAATGCTCCTAACTCCCCATGCAGCCCCCCACACATTCATATGCACAGCTCCACATGTCTCCGACCCTACATCAGATGCTGCTGTGTTCAAACCCTGTTCAGTTCCCCGACAATTGTATGTAGGCGTTGCTGGCGCCACCCCTACCCCCATGGCTACTGCCCGAAGGTCCGGTCCTCCCACAAGGACCGAAGTGAATTTGGGCCATAGGCCGCGTTTTTTCGATATAGTCGGTAAATGAGTGCTTTGGGGTCATATTTAGGTGTCCGATAATTATCTAAAAACTTATGTTGGGTGGTATACTCGGTGTAGCTATGTGATTTACTTCATTGAAAAGTGGGGGTGAAACCGCTCGAAATTAAATAAAAAGACCGGTCCTCCCACAAGGACCGGATTATTCCAAGCTACCTACGCTCACTAAGTGGCCTTCCTGGCGCCCACTGCACATGAAATATACCGTAACATGACCCATTCGTGCCCTCTACAATGTACACCATCTTCGGAATCCATAATACTGCGGGATATATCCCTCGCAATGTCATGCACCCACAAAAAAACTGACTTGGGTGAATTTTGTCATCAAGATTTTGTATATAGATGGAAACTCATTGCCGCGCACAAGGTAGACATTAATATGTATCGATGATGTTAAGCATTCTAAAAATCATTTGATAGGTATATATCAAGGTATGGCTTACGCGAGGTCGACTTTACACAAAACTTCGGAAAATATTTTTATTCGATAAACATGTCGCTTAAACCAATCTAAACATATTGCGCGCTCTGGGTATACAATTGACCCAGGCATTGAAAAGTTATGGCCGATACCGCTCGGTTACCTCCCATACTAAACCATACTTAAGCGCACACTTAAATCGCATTTATCTCACGATCTAGAAAATCGGAAGTTTTGTGTAAAGTGGACCTCGCGTAAGCCATACCTTGATATGATGACTGCAACGTGACAGGGCGTAAACCGGTTAAATACATATGTTTTCAGGCATCTAGAACTTTACACTTGGTTAGAAATACAATGATAAAATCGACCTTATAATCAGGGTTTCGGACCCAAACCCAAAAGTTACATATCTGCCAGTGTAATATGAAGTTGCCAACATGCAAAATGTGGTAAGCATGATTGGGTATAGTGTTAGGATAAAATTTTACTGCCTGACGGGATCATTCAGCTCGAAATTCAATTGGATAAAAATATTTGAGTGACATGCCATGTTTTTGAATGCCCTCCAAAGGTTGAAACTCAAAAATGATAGGGTGCATGCTACAAATGCATTGGATATCGTGAGTATATGAACATATATTGTATATGGCATATGTGCCCACTTAGTTTAGGTCCTATAGATGCTAAAACTCGGAGGGTAGTCAATAGGTACCACAAAAAGATGGTTAAAAAAATCCCCGCAAAGCCGGTCCTTGTGGGAGGACCGAACGCGATTTGGGTCCTCCCACAAGGACCGCCGGGCAGTAGCCACCCACGCACCAAAATGCCCGCCACGGGCGGCTCGGTTGTCCAAATCTACTTTTGAAAAATTCTCTTAACTCCCCATGCAGCCCTTCACACAAGCATAGGCCATACTTTGGCTTTTATTTATTATACAATATATTCAGTTTACTCTATAACTCAAACATTATCATCTTGTTCTCCACCTAGGGTTTTCATGCCTACATAAGATTACAAACGTGTCACAAGCAAGCTATAGCACGCGCAAGTGCTTTAGTTTTGTACACGCTAGATAAGGACTAGAGGCACAAATATCACCTTATGTGACGTTTCCACTATTCAAGTTGAAGTTCTAGAAGTTGCAAATCTCAATTGTCTCTATTCGCTCTTGTGGTCATAGGACACCCCTAAATCCCTTTAGGCATCTCAAAACAAACCCCCATAGGTATGCATAACTCAAAGTAATATGCATAAGGAACCCTTCGATAAAGTCCGCACCTCCATCGCGGTTTCATGGCTAAAGATTTGGGTGTGTCGCACTTCACAAATCTATACCGCAATCGCGCCTGCAAGCATATTGCACCCCAAATACCTTTTAGACATCTCCAAACATCCTCCCATACGTTCGAAAAACGCAAATTACTGAGCATAACGAACCACTGGAAAAAATCCGCAGCTCCATCCCTGTCCCACAGCTCAAGTTATAGTCGTGTCTAATGCGCCCATTATATACCGCAGTAGCGCCTGCACGCATATTGCACCCCAAATACGTTTCAGGCATCCCCAAACATCCCGCCATACGTTCGAAAAACGCAAAGTACTGAGCATAACGAACCACTGAAAGAAATCCGCACCTCCATCCCTGTCCCACAGCTCAAGTTATACGAGTTCGAGATTCAACAATTCTATATCACCAACGCGCCTGCACGCATATTGCACCCCAAATACCTTTCAGACATCTCCAAACATCCCCCCATACGTTCGAAAAACTTAAATTATTCAGGTTAAGGAACCGCTGAAAGAAATCCGCACCTCCATCCCTGTCCCACAGCTCAAATTATACGTGTTCGAAATGCGACAAAACTGTATCACCGACACGCCTGTAGCCATATTGCACCCCAAATACCTTTCAGACATCTCCAAACATCCCCCCATACGTTCGAAAAACTTAAATTACTCAGGTTAAGGAACCGCTGAAAGAAATCCTCACCTCCATTGCTGCCCATCGCTTGATTTCTCAGCGACCCCAACTCGTCGCATCAAGCAGAGTAAGTCGAGCCAGAAAGGAACTTCATGGGGATGTCAAGGAGCACCCTCGAGGTTTCAGTATATCGTGGACCGCTTAATCAACGAACTTTCCTAATAGCTGAATATTATATGCTGCGCGCGGTAACAGTTACATTTTTTTCAGTATACAGTAAGCATACAAAACAGGCGTTTCCGCGGTTCGCGTAGGTTTTCTGGAAGGAAAAGGTAGCGAAATTCAGGCCAAACCACGAAAAGAACCAGAGGTTACGAGCTGCTTTCCATTGCTTTCTGTCGAGAATCGCGCGATCGGCCGCGCAGCGGCCGAAGCTCGTAACCTCTGGCTTGCGAGAGTACCTTCCTCCCTATCAGCGCTGTTCTCGGGTAGCGTTCAGGGTTGTGGGGTTATATCGATCTGGGGTGATATAAGGGTTAGGGTTATATAACCCCTTTCGGAGCCGATATAACCCTTATATCGGGGGTTATATAACCGATATAAGGGTTATATCAAGGGTTACATAACCTTATATAGGGGGTACGTAAACGTAGAGATGGGGGAAAATCAAAATTCTCCAATCGTATAAAACTATAAATCCTACATGATCATGATCTAGAATAAGAATGAGAAAAAGAGAGGGGCCGCAAGCGGGCCGTGCACTGGGGGGGCGGGATGGTAGTGTTGTGGTTGCGGTGTGTGTGGGAGGGTTGCCGTGCCGTGGCGTCGCGGTTTGTGTGTTGTGGTGTGTGTATGTGTTGCGGTAAGTGTTGCGGTGTGTGCGGTGTGTGTGTGGGGGGGAGTTTATCCTCGCTCTATTCTATTCTATTCGTCTATGAAAGACCTATTTGTGGTTTATGTTTCAGCCAAAATGGCCAAGTATATCAAAAGTTATGCCCATTCCGAGTATTTTCGGTTATTACACTCGCACCCGCACTGCAAATTTGACTGCAAATGATTTCTTTTACGGAACATTGCGCATATGCTTACACGACGCGATATATCAACCTGTTCGTCTATGAAAGAATTATTTGAGGTTTATGTTTCAGCCAAAATGGCCAAGTATATCAAAAGTTATGCCCATTCCGAGTATTTTCGGTTATTACACTCGCACCCGCACTGCAAATTTGACTGCAAACGATTTCTTTTACGGAATATTGCGCCTATGCTTACACGACGCGATATATCAATATGTTCGTCTATGAAAGACTTATTTGAGGTTTATGTTTCAGCCAAAATGGCCAAGCATATCAAAAATTATTCCCATTCCGAGTATTTTCGGTTATTACTGCAATCGCGCCCACACTGCAAACGTGACTGAAAACGAGTTCTTTTACGGAATATTGCGCCTATGCTTACACGCAATATATCAATCTGTTCGTCTATGAAAGACCTATTTGTGGTGTGAGTTTCAGCCAAAATGGCCAAGCATATCAAAATTTATGCCCATTCCAAGTATTTTCGGTTATTACACTCGCGCCCGCACTGCAAATTTCGGACTGCAAATGATTTCTTTTACGGAATATTGCGCCTATGCTTACACGACGCGATATATCAATATGTTCGTCTATGAAAGACCTATTTGTGGTTTGAGTTTCAGCCAAAATGGCCAAGCATATCAAAATTTATGCCCATTCCGAGTATTTTCGGTTATTACACTCGCGCCCGCACTGCAAATTTGACGCAAACGAGTTCTTTTACGGAATATTGCGCCTATGCTTACACGCAACATATCAAACTGCTCGTCTATGAAAGACCTATTTGTGGTTTGAGTTTCACCAAAATGGCCAAGCATATCAAAAGTTATGCCCATTCCGAGTATTTTCGGTTATTACACTCGATCGCGCCCCGCACCGCAAATTTGACCGCAAACGAGTTCTTTTACGGAATATTGCGCCTATGCTTACACGCAACATATCAAACTGTTCGTCTATGAAAGACCTATTTGTGGTTTGAGTTTCAGCCAAAATGGCCAAGCATATCAAAAGTTATGCCCATTCCGAGTATTTTCGGTTATTACACTCGATCGCGCCCGCACTGCAAATTTGACTGCAAATGATTTCTTTTACGGAATATTGCGCATATGCTTACACGCAATATATCAATATGTTCGTCTATGAAAGACCTATTTGTGGTTTGAGTTTCAGCCCAAATGGCCAAGTATATCACAAGTTATGCCCATTCCGAGTTTTTTCGGTTAGGGTTTACTCATAATTTCGTCAATACATAGTCATGCGATAAGTATGGCTCCAGTAATTACTGAACATATCAATCTTGTTATCGTTTGTTTACCAACTGTTAATTTATCAGATTGATACACATGAAGCATGTCACTTTTTTATTTTGACAAGTGAAACACTTCTTAGTTGCGGGTTTCAACATACGCATATTCACTTATACTGATGCAAAATGATCAAACAGTTTGGAGGGGTTGTTTTCTACATTTGTGGCGAGTTGAACAATGAAAATATTACAAATTCGTTCATTTTGAAAGGGCCAGACACACAAATGCGCGTGGGGTTGGTAAGGGTGGAAATTCGCCCTCATCCCACTTGTCTACTTGGGGATTATACTGTATACATATATTGTGCTTAATCCTTCACCCTCAGCATCATTTCCCCCAATCACAAAAATTCTGCCACCTACCACGATTGCAGATAGACCTGTTCTTGCCCTACGCAAAGATGCCACCTGTGCCCAGGTATCGCTGCCGATGTCATACTTATCAACAGAACTAATCACTACATTGGGGGTGTCCTGCTGTCCTCTTCATCTGTTACCCCTCCAATGACATACAAACTTTTGTTCAAGCCCAATATCGCGAAATCGGTTCGGTCAAAATTGAATCCCTTACCTTTTGACCATTTGTCTTCTTCTAAGTCATAAATTTCAATGCCAGTGAAGTCCACGATGTACAAGCGATCCTCTAGAGCAACCGCTCTAGTGTAACCAGTGATTTTCTCTTCGGGCAATTTTGAGGAAATGCGGCGGCTGCTCAGTGGAGGGGCCACCTTCAGCACCAGGCTGACCGACTGCTGCGACCCGGTCACGCCAACGCACTCGCTTACGCCGTGCTCGGGGTTGACGCTCCGCGACCATACCTCGGCCCTGCTGGAGCGCCGCGGCCGCCTGAGCGTGCCAGGTGGGTGGCTTCCCGGCTGCGCGATCCTCTATCGCCTGTCTACGCACCGCTGGCGGAAGCAATGCAAATGCCCCGTTCGCCTCCTGCTTGCTAGCGAAAACGCTGAGAGGGTCAGGATGATCCCCGGCCTCGTCAACCGTACTCGCAAATCCCTTCGGCCTAATATCCTCGACCACCGCCCCTACCTTCCGCAAATGACACGCCCCGTCCACGTCACTGTAGCCGGAATCGGAGCTGTCCGAAACCAACCCTCCCGGCTCCTCAGACTCCCCTGCTCCGTCCGGCACCGTTGTGCTGGGGCGCACGCTGACCTCACTATCCTCGGACCCGGAGGAGGGTTCTGACGCTAGGCCTGCTACGACATCGTTGGGGGAATCCTCGTCGGAATCTCCCCCCCCTTGTTGCAAGCCGACGCGCCAAAAGACCCATCGGGGGCGAGGTAGACAACGAAAGCTTGCTCCTCTTTGTTTCGGAGGGTCCGCAGGTCCCGACGAGCTCGACGTTAACTCAAAATGACTCCCTGTACCAGTGCCACTGCTGTGTCCTTGGGGCGACAGGGGTCCGGGGATCCCGGCGAACAGCCGACGACCTCTTCCCTGCCCTTGGTGAACCGGACCGAACCCCAATTCTTATAATCCAGTGTAACTGGGGAAAGGTTTGCCAGCCAAGGACCTCCCAAGATGGCATCCACCTTGAGGTCAAGGGGCATCACCCGAAGCTCAACCTGCTGGCCGTACGCTCCCTTTGACGTCTCAGCAAGGAGCTTGGGCCTGATGCAGGAATTAGCATCATACATCTGGAAAACCCCATCGCGTTCCGAACGCGTAATCGACTGTTCCCCGTTACCCCCCGTTCCGGAGCGATCGTGTTCTGCATACGACATTTTGCGATCCCCGTTCCTGAATCGCCTGAGAGCGTGCTCATAACGATGGTGATGATCCGCGATCCGCGTTCTCGTTTCGCTTTGGATCGTAACCGTCATCGGAAATCCCGAACGCACTGCGCCGTTTCTTCGCGTTCCAGTAATCGATGACATCAGCAGAAATGTCACTGGCGCATACGCTCGGACTGCGCCATGGCGACCTCACCTTGATGGACACATTATCGTGAGCTCTTGACTTCCCACTTACGTGCGTCTCCGTAGTTTGAAAGCACGTGAGCCGAAAACCATACTGCAAACTCTGATTAGATCAGCCTAAATAATTTGATTGTATTGTGTTGCTAGTATAAAATACTTTCTGATATTTTTGCGTACCGTATATTTTCCGCAGGTGGTTGGTCATTGCGTGGTCGCCGCAAGCAAGATGCGTTTGGTGTTTACGTAACCAACACACCCACGCACTTTGTCGCTTGCCCAAAACTATGATTTGTACCCCATAATTTTCGTGCGAAATTTTGAGAGCAGATCCTGCCGGGGCACCTATTTTCCTTTCGTAATTCACTTACAGTGTTCGCAAATGAAGTCCATGAGCACGTTTTCGAAAATGGTCTGTGGCAGTTGGTCACACACGGAATGAGCGGACATCATTCCCGCCAGGTGCGCTCACAACCTTTTAGTAAGATCGGAAAGCTGGATCTACCGGTGCACCTTGAATCATAGTGATATCCTGAAGGGCAGGTGAGTTGGTATAGGGACGCTCGACATTTGATGTGGGGCTAGGAGCTCCCACGTTACGTGATGTTTAAGTGATTTTTAAGTACTTGTTTTGTGTGCGTTCTCTGCCTTTAGGCTAGCTAGTTGGAAAAATGCGCTTTCGAATTGAATTCTTCGATAGAATTTTACAGGTGTGTGTGCATGTTTGCATGTTTTTACTGGATTGTGAAAAACTGGGCCTGTTTAGCTTCTAAAAAGGCCCAGTCTAGGTTCCAGTGTCGCAACTCAAAATTGCATAACAACCGCCCCATGGCTCTTGGCGAGGAGGCGGGATATAAATATCCGACGCGCCGATCCCAGTTACCACCCCAATTGCTTTTGGGCTCTGGTGGTGTGGAAACACTGGGAATCTAAGGTATGTTGCTTTCCGTAGCAAGTCTTTTGCAGTTATTGCGACTGTTGTGCTAATGGCTGCCTGGTGGTACCGCCGGGTACAGGAATCTCAAGACTGCCAAGCGTGGGGTGTCATCTCGCAGCAAAGTAACATTCAAAATAACCCAGAGGTGGTACGTATCTCTCACCGCTTCTCGGTGCTGGCCTGCGTGATTGTGTTGCCGCTCTGCTGGAGGCTGCTCCGCACACAATCTAAAGTTTGACGGTGATTTTCCACCTCCTGAAACTCCTGCTTAGTTCGCAAGAAAACATTTCCCCGTCAAATGAAAAACGCTGCAATATCTCCCATCTAAACGCAAAAGCAGTTGGATGGAATGCATGCCTAGCGCTCCGCCGGAAAGCTACTTTCTCACGTTTAGTTCCTGCTTAGTTCACATTGTGCCCCGGCTGCGCTTCGCATAGCCATAGGACCAAGTGAATAAGTTTACCAGAGCTGCGAGAGCATCCTGCAGGGCTTGAAGCTTTTGGCAGCGCTCTACGGTTTTATGAGTTCTCTCTGTCATAACCTGTTGAAGGGAACAACCAACTTCTTGCTCGAGTGACAAAATAAACATCTCTTCTATGGTATGGTATTGTAACAGGGCAGTTCTGAAGCGCGAATGCATACTATTGGAGAGTACATCGCACATTGAAATGGCGCTCCTCTGTCTGTCGAGTCTCCGCTTCTTGGTCATCCAAAATGCTTCTCTGTCGAAGTTCAGAAGCTCAAGTTAGTACTCCCTGAAACGCATGTTCTTCATACTACATCCATAAACATTCATAGCATAAACTCGACAGCTACAACAGAGTTATTTTTATTGAGTACCCAAAGCACTGCTTTTTCAATATCTGAAGAGCAATTGCGATATCCTTGCCGAGGTAGCCCTAGTAGCTTGAACTACGTCTATGCAGTTCTGCAAAGTTGCTCCAGAACTAAAGAAATGAGACTCACGTTTGTGCCTGAACCAGCTCGCTGTGGAACCATTGCGATTGAACTGCTGGGTAATAGTTAGGGGAACTGGGCCGGATTCCCTTTAGATAAAATCCTACCCCACTTAGAGTGGTGGTTTATTTTATTTATCTTTTATTTTCTTCTTATCAAACTGTTTTGTTTTATTGTATAGACTTATTTTAGCTATTGAGTTTTAGTATTCTATTACCAATATTAACAACTATTCAAGTGAACGGTTTTCATATTGCATTTGACAAGTGCAAGCTCGGTTTTCATATCAGCTGTTTGCATATTTTATTTGGTCGGTGCAAATCCTGCAATCCTGTGAGAATTCTTTTATTTAGCATAGGTATCAAAATATTAAGCTCCTTCGTTGCGTTGCAAAAACGAACTCCCTTGGCCACACATTGGTGACTGCGCCATTGAAGGAACCATTGTGGTCACGCTTTCTACTCTTGTAGAAGAAGGCGCCTGCACCCTTGGTCTGTGGGTTTGTTTGGAGCGCCCTTGATCCGCGAGCAACAAGGTATTGGCCTTGTTGTAATGTATGGCATCTTGGGTTTGAGTAGGTCTGACACTCTTGTGTCTGTGACCACTTGTCTCCCGTTGCGCCACAAAGAGGTGTAATATTTTGATGCAAAAATATTTTTCCACATATGTGCTCCCGTGTTTTAGATCTTTTAGGATATGTGTGATTACTATAAAAGTATGGTATGGTATCGCGCACTTTCTGGTCTTACATAAGATCAAGATAAGCATTTTTTTTCACTATGTTCTTTGAGGTTTTGGAACCAAGCTATTCTCACACTGCATGGGGTGTTGGGCATGGTAAGGCGGAAACTTCAAAGGAGCGGGAATGTGAAGAACGAACGTGCATTAAGGTAATTGTATTCACTCTCATAACCTCACAACCCACACTCCGGACCACTCACTAAAAATTCATTACTCACTCTATTACGCATTCACTCAACTCAACTCAGCTCAGCTTATCTCAGCTCAGCACTTAGCGCCAAACTCAGCGCCAACGCGTTTGAGTTGAGAGCTTAGCTTTTGAGCTCAACGATTGGAGAGGCTTTGAGAGATATAAAGAAGTCTGTGGATGATGTGAAAGTCGAGGTGGCCTCCTTGAAGGCGTCTACAGTTTCCTCAAACGTAAGTGATTCCCCCTTCCCTACTCTTTTATGCAGGATGCCCTTTGTGTGTGACAAGTGTATGCCCTTAGTAGAGGCAATAAAACTGATAGAGATATGTATGTGTATCTGGTTGCCCACAGAAATAGATACGAGCAGGTATGTTTGGGCAATAAGCACAGAGGGCCTTTGGCTGTGGCATAAAGCACATGGCATAAAATATGTAATAGAAAACATGGAATAAGATATGTGTATGTCTGTGTGGGTGTGCTATGCTTATGCTAGGATATATGCGTATCTCTGTACGTGTGCTGTGCCTATGCTAGAATATGTGTGAATATGTGTGTGCCTGTAGTGTTATGCCTATGCTAGGATATGTGTGTATCTCTGTGCGTGTGCTATGCGTATGCCAGGATATGTATGTAGCTCTCTGTGCGAGTGTTATGTCTTTGCTAGGATATATGTGTATCTGTGTGCGAGTGTTGTGCATGTGCTAGGATAGGTGTGTATCTCTGTGGCAGTGTGTTATGCCTGTGGTAGGATATATGTGTATCTGTTTGCGTGTGCTATGGTTGTGCTATGACATGTGTGTATTTGTGTTTGTGTGCTATGCGTGTGCTGGAATATGTGTGTATCTCTGTGTACGAGTGTTATGCCTGTGCTAGGATATGTGTGTATCTCTGTGTACGAGTGTTATGCCTGTGCTAGGATATGCGTGTATCTTTGTGTGCGTGTGATATGCCTGTGCTAGGATATTTGTGTATCTCTTTGCGTGTGACACTTCTCGCGAACCCGTCTGAGGCGTGCACCTCTCTCCGGGCCGCGGGGCACAAAAATAGATATTTTAAAAAATGTAATTTTTCTACTAACTGTGCTTGCAGGGTGCGGCAACCTGACCACATGGACCACGCTAACGGCGACATGTCAGACGACACAACGGCTAGATGCAGATTTGGCCCGCCCCTGCCCTGATTCCTGTCTTTCTGGCCCGTCTCCATGCCATGCTAACTGGGTTTTGAACTCGCAGGGCACGAAGCGAAACGAAAGGCGGCTCTCAACTGTACTCAACCGTGGAAACGACCGTAGAAAACCGCCGAAAGGCCCAACCGTAGACCCCAACGTAAACGTCAGCAGTAGCTTTCAGCGGCAGAAAAACGGGGAAAAAATGAACTCCAGAGGCGCAATCAAGAGAACATCTAGAGGTTCCCCACTCGTGGGGCAAAAAGGCGGAAAAGGAGGCATGCCACCACGCAGAAACAGAGCGCTGCTCGACGAGGAGCAGACCGGAACACTGCTGAGACACTTTCAGAAAAAGGATCACGCAGCGACGAGTACTTTCACCGACGGTGCACATCTGCCGCCACTTCCAGACGACTTTGACCACAGTCTGAATACGTTCATCGACAAATATTGTAGCCAGCACGAAGCCAAAACAGCGCTAGAAGCAAGAGCCGAGTTCTACAGCGCCGCCTTCCCAGACAAGCGACTAGAATACACCCAGTGCTCACAGGGATACCCCCTGGAAAATCCGTACGGCACAAGGAACGCTGAGGGGGAAACCATCTACACGCTCCTGCAAAACTGCGCGGAAATCGAACCCAGCGACATCGACGAGTACTGCATCCCGAAAGGCAGACAAGGGCACATCGTGGTAGCCCCACTACGCTCCTACGGGCCCCTAGTTGTGGAATACCTGCAGCATCTGACAGCAGCGGTCAGACACTTCCATCAACTCGGCGAGGGGTCTATGGTGATCTCCCAAGAAAGCCCGCCTGGAATAAGGTGGGTGGGGGACAAGGTGGCCGCAATCCGCTTGACCTTCGTCAAACCAGAGTACGCAGCGACAGCTATGTCTACCACCCTTGCGCACCTGCCGATATATTGTGGGAAGCTCGGGGCCGATAATATGTGCCTGTTGTGTTATTCCTATGCTAGGATATGCGTGTACCTCTCTGTGCGTGTGCTATGCCTGTGGTAGGATATCTGTGTATCTCTATACCACTGTTATGCCTGTGCTAAGATATGTGTGTATCTTTGTGTGTGTGTTATGCCTGTGATAGGATATGTGTGTATCTTTGTGCTAGTGTTATGCCTGTGCTAGGATAAGTGTGTATCTCTCGTGCTAGTGTTATGCACTTGCTAGGATAGGTGTGTATCTCGTGTGCGTGTGTTATGCCTTTGCTAGGATATGTGAGTATCTTTGTGTGCGTGTGCTATGCTTGTGGTAGGATATACGTGTATCTTTGTGTGCTAGTGTTATGCCTGTGTTAGGATATGTGTGTACCTAATTGCGTGTGCTATGGTTGTGCTATGATATGTGTGTATTTGTGTTCGTGTGCTATGCCTGTGCTGGGATACATGTGTATATCTTAACCGTAGTAACCAGTTAGGCCAGTTAACTAGTTAGACCCAGTTACTACCAGTTATTGTTACTAGCTAGTTAATCAATTCCATTTTTATTAACTAACTGACCCTAGCTAGTTAATTAATTCGCACTAACCGGTTGTAGCTAGTTAATTAATTTTATTAATCGAATTAACTACTTAGTGGCAGTAACGAGCTGACCCCCCTCAAAATTTATTAATTACCGGTTAATCACCCATGTCGCCCATCGCGATCGGTCGGAAAATCGAAAAATCGAGATCTCTGATTTTCGACACCGCCTCAGCGGTTAGCGCTAGGAACACCTTAATCGCGCGAGACGACACGAGTGTCATGAGCAGCAGTCGAGTGTCGAGCGTTTTCACGAAGCTACTTGTCGTCTTTACACACACCTTACAGTCAACAGTGTCGCAAACACAATTCACAAATTCTGCAGAACTGTCCGTTGCGTGGATATAGATAAACCGCGCTAAAGTGTGTTGGATATAATGGGGCGAACAAAGAAAAAGCTTCCGACTGCAGCTTCAAAAAGCGGTCCTCGAGGTGAGGGTGGCAATGCTTCGGTTGTCGTGGACGGTAAGAAGGGGGGAATACGTCGAACTCGGAAGCATTTGGCGGATACCGCAAGCGGATCGGAAGAGTACCTCATTGAGGACATCCTCGCCATGCGGTGGACAAGAGGCCGACGCGAGTGGCTGGTGAGATGGAAAGGCTATCAAGCCAAGGATGATACGTGGGAGCCGATTGAGCACCTTGCAGGTGCGTCGATCTATCAGTTATCATAACTCAACGAAACGAACCCCTAAGCTCATTCGAAAGATGTACCTCGCTTGTGCAAGATCTCGCCTATTTTTGAGTTGTAAAAGTACAAGATTACTCGAGTTTATTATGAGGAACGTTGTTGCGTGGTTGCGTGGTGTGAGGCATGGTTGCAGGTGCTGAGGACTACATCAGCAGGTTCGTCGACAAGGAGCAACTTGAGAAGAATGAAGAGGCGGCTTCGACGTTGGCTAAGAAGTCGCAGTCCGCGCGAGATGCGAAAACTGCGGTGGCGCTTAAGAGGGAGGCCGCCATCGAGGAGGAGCGCAAGCAACAAGAGGCGCGCACGCTTCAAAAACAGAGTAAGCGTACCTCACCCTGGTGGGCGTATTTCAAGGAGGGCGTCGCCAACTCCACCCATGTCTATTGCACCTTGCCCTCCAAGGATGACCCTGAGAAAGAGTGTGGGGGGGCTATCGCTAAGAGCGCATGCCCTAGTGGGCTCAACAACCACTGCTTGTACATGCACAACGACGTCTGGAAGGAGGTGGGCGCGAAAATACGGCAGGAGAAGGAGGTGAAGCTAGACCCAGGTGAAGTCGCGCGTGGCAACAACCAGGCGAACACGCTCACAGGGAAGGAGGGATCGGTTTGGAGTGAGATGCGCAAGAACGACATTGACGAGAAGATATCTTACTGGGTCGCCAAGAGGAAGCGCCCTAGGGCATTGCTGGAGGACGACGAGTTCCGCCTCAGCTGGAGGGACGCCACGCGTGGGGCGTATCATCCTCCAGACCACACGAAAGCGAAGAAAGAGATATCGCGTATGGCACGCAAAGGTTCGCATTCTTCCTTAGTTTAAAGTGAGTGCAAGATGCACAGCGTAGAATTGGGGTTTCATTGCTGTATTGCATGTATGGAGTATGTGTGTGTGTGGGTGTGTGTGTGTGGATGTCCCATGGTTGCATTGCACGTTTAAACCGTAGGATTGTAAAGTCGTTTTATAATATGATTAGATCGCGGAGGGGCTGCGGAGATGCGCGGGCGGCAACGCGGCCGGCACCGATCTACGGAACCGTTCCGACGACGGATTACGGTCAGCAGAGCTCGATGTGTTGAGATGTGGACGGCCCACCGCGTGGTCCGCACAACATGTTAAAACCGATGTTGCAATAGGTTACAATGGCACTCATATTTTGGAGCCGTGCGGGCGGCACAGACAGCTGTTCCCCTGAAACCCTAAATATTTACTGTTCAACTCTCCGCAAGCATATGGGTTGTCCGCGTACACCATTGATATTAATATTCATCACAGAACTTGAGAACTATATTTGCATATGGTTTAGGTAATAGGTTGCTGCATCGGTTTCGGCAGTATGTTCTATGCTGATAGCAATAGCCGACGGTCGGTCGGTGATATCTGTTGCGGGTAACAACAAGCAGTCTGCAATATGCTATCAGGTATGAGCCGCCTATATGTTGCATGATATCACAACAGGCAATCTGCAATATGATATCAGGTATGAACAATCAGTCTGCTGCATGCTTTGATATAACAACAGCCGGTGTGCAATATGCTATCAGGTATGAACAATCAGTCTGCTGCATGCTTTGATATAACCACAGCCGGTGTGCGATATGCTATCAGGTATGAACAATCACTCTGCTGTATGTTTTGATATATATAACAAGGTTGTCAATCAGACAAAGTCTGATTATCAGACGATCAGATCAGATTATCAGATGCTTAGTAGTGATGCATCAGATAATCAGACGATCGTATCAGACAATCAAGTTGATTATCTGGCTGATTATTCGACGATAAGACTGATTTCAGATCCGATTCGTGACAACCTTGATATATAACAGCCGGTCTGTAGTTGTATGCTATCAGGTATCAGTAGTCAGTCTGCTGCATGCTTCAGCAGTCAGTCTGTTGTATCTGTTGCGGGTAGCAACACGGAGTCGGTTGTATATGTTGCGGGTATCAACAAACAATTTGCCGACAGCCGTCTGCAACTTATGTTTCGGTTATAGGCGAAGTGAATCTGCATAGCATTGACGGTATGCGTGTGGTTTGCATTTCACAACCGTACTCGTGTAAAAGGCTCCTCCCCCCGGGATAGTACTACGCGGGATCCCTGCGGTCGCACGCTCCGTACTTAATACCTCCTCCCGTCCCCTCTAACTTCTTTCTTTCCCCTCTTTTCCTTTCTTCCCTCTTTTCTCTCTTCCCCTCTTCCCTCTTTTCTCTCTTCCCTCTCTTCCCCTCTTCCCTCTTTTCTCTTTTCCCTTTCCCTTTGTCGCTTGTCAAGTTGTCCTTCTTTCAATTATTAACTTCAAAGCGTATTGTGCCGGGTGCGCCGTGCAGGAATGGACCGTGTTCTGGTAAAGTCCTCGCTCCGGCGCCAAGAAGGCCTCAAGCCTTGTGTGGGTGCCGACATCTGGGCTGATGGGGAGGTTTCCATCATGGCGCCATTCTGCAATATTCGATCGACCGCTCCTTCGCCCCGACCGACAAGTACCACCACACTCCCATTGGCTTTCAGAGGATACCAAGGCTGTGAAAGTGGGCGACACGGTGGTGCCGGCGCACAAGCTATCTAAGCCGGTGCGTGTCGGGAGGCAGAAGGTGCACGCGGACCTCTTTGAGCGGTGGGTCACCGAGTTGCAAGCCGAGCCGGTGGAGGGAGCTACCGATGCAGCTGCAACGCGTACTACGCGCAAGATCGAGAGGTTCAGGAAGTTGGCTATCAGTACCGTGCTAGACCCTCGCTTCAACCGTTTCAAGTTCAAGGGTTCTGAGAACTACGACAAGGCTAAGGTCTTGCAGTCGGTGCGAGAGGAGTACTTGGCACACTATGCCGTTCCCCTCACCACTCCCAAAGCCCAAGCAGCTCCCCCAGCCGCCGTGGGTAGCAAGCGCAAGCATTCCCTACTGTGCGACAGTGACTCCGAGGGCGATGCGAGTGACAACGATGACATGCCGACCCTTTTGGAGGCGGAAGCCGATGATGAGGATGATCCTCACACTGAAAGTGTGAAGCAGCTTGAAAAGTATCTGGAACTGACGCAGGCGCCGGTGGACACTGCTATCCTTGAATGGTGGTTCGAGAACGAGAAGAAGTTCCCACGCGTCTGCATGATGTGGCGCCAATTCCACGGCCGGCCTGCATCATCGGCTGGTGTGGAGCGGCTTTTCTCTGGTGCTGGGAAGATGCATGGCAAGGACGCCCAGACCATGAAGTCCGAGACCATTCAAGAAAAGAAACCTTGATGTGCGCGGTCAACTACAATCCTTGGCAGTCATCTGTTCCAGAGGTGGATGCCAAGGGCGCGACCGAGGCGACTGATGTGGCGGAGGCATAAGTAGAATGTGCAAGTGCACTATGGCACTCATAGGGTGTTAGAGTCAGAACATAGAATTCACTGAGCAAGCTAGTATAGGCCTCTCCTCAGCACTTAGAAGGGTGAAGGCTCCGCTTGACACCATAGCAGCCTGCCCTGGCACATGCTCTGCACTCTCGTTACCAGTCACTACAAGAGACGGAACGACGCAGAGGATCGCCCGGAAACCCCCGGGTCGTGTGTTAGAAAACATTAGAAAAGTAATAATATGTATGTGTTATTCTCTTCTGAAATACGTTTGTGCATGCCTTTAGTGTCTACACCACATACCGGTTGACCCCTCAGCCCCCCCCCCTCAGCTTGTCCTCTCACTTTCACTTAAAAGCACCTCACAAGTAAGTAAGTATCTCAGGTTGCCAGAGAGTAATGATGACATCTGACACAAATAATATGTATATCCGAATGGGTCGAGTTTGACCTCGAATGAGCAATATTTAATGCCGCTGTATCCCCATACTCAATATTGGTTGTAACCAGTTAAACCACCAATTAACTAGTGCAATAAAAGTAATTAACCAATTGTAGCTAGCTAATCAATTTTTTAGTTATTAACTAACTAACCCCAACCAGTTAATTAATTTGCACTAATCACTTCAAACCAGTTGGACCTCGGGTCAACCGGTTACGCCCCTTAGTATATCTGTGTATGCCTGTTGTGCTATGCCTGTGCTAGGATATGTGTGTATCTCTGTGCGCGTGCTATGCGTATGCCAAGATATGCTAGAATATGTCCGTGCGTGTGTTATGCATAACACACGCATAGAGAGACGCACACGTATTTTGGCATACGCATAGCACACGCACACAAAGATAGACACATATCCTGGCATAGGCATAACACAACAGGCACACACATATTCTAGCATAGGCCTCTTTTGCCTATGCTAGGATATGTGTGTATCTGTAGGCCTCTTATGCCTATGGCAGGATATGTGTGTTTCTTTGTGTGCGTGTGCTATGCTTGTGCTAGAATATGTGTGTGTATGTGTGTGCCTGTTGTGTTATGCCTATGCTAGGATATGTGTGTACCTCTCTGTGCGTGTGCTATGCCTGTGGTAGGATATATGTGTATCTCTGTACCACTGTTATGTCTGTGCTAGGATATGTGTGTATCTTTGTGTGTGTGTTATGCCTGTGATAGGATATGTGTGTATCTCTGTGCTAGTGTTATGCTTGTGCTAGGATAGGTGTGTATCTCTGTGCTAGTGTTATGCCTCTGCTAGGATAGGTGTGTATCTCTGTGTGCGTGTGTTATGCCTTTGCTAGGATATGTGAGTATCTTTGTGTGCGTTTGCGTGTGCGTGTGCTATGCCTGTGGTAGGATATATGTGTATCTTTGTGTGCTAGTGTTATGCCTCTGCTAGGATAGGTGTGTATCTCTGTGTGCGTGTGTTATGCCTTTGCTAGGATATGTGAGCATCTTTGTGTGCGTGTGCGTGTGCGTGTGCTATGCCTGTGGTAGGATATATGTGTATCTTTGTGCGCTAGTGGTATGCCTGTGTTAGGATATGTGTGTACCGCTTTGCGTGTGCTATGGTTGTGCTATGATATGTGTGTATTTGTGTTCGTGTGCTCTGCCTGTGCTGTGATACATGTGTATATCTGTGTATGCGTGTTGTGCTATGCCTGTGCTAGGATATGTGTGTATCTCTGTGCGCGTGCTATGCGTATGCCAAGATATGCTAGAATATGTCTGTACGTGTGTTATGCATAACACACGCAAAGAGAGACGCACACATATTTTGGCATACGCATAGCACACGCACACAAAGATAGACACATATCCTGGCATAGGCATAACACAACAGGCACACACATATTCTAGCATAGGAATCTTTTGCTTATGCTAGGATATGTGTGTATTTGTAGGCCTCTTATGCCTATGCCAGGATATGTGTGTTTCTTTGTGTGCGTGTGCTATGCTTGTGCTAGAA
>LGRX02005592.1:0-49238 GCA_001247695.2 Cymbomonas tetramitiformis
CTAGGTAGACATTAGAAGACGCGTAGAAGATCGTCAAAAAAATGAGGAAGACGCCCCTAAGAGGGGTGTTAAGACGTTCGGTGGAACTTCTACAAGTTGCAGATTTCCAGAAGACATGTCTTCCTCAAAGACATCTCTAAGACAACCGGAAGATGTACAGAAGATATCTGGGGTATCTTCCGCAAACACAGCCAAGAAGACGTCCGGAAGATGTCAAAAAAATGTCTTCCGCGTGTCTTCTGTGTGTCTTCCGCGCGTCTTCCGCGCGTCTTTCGCACCTCTTCTGGGTTCAGGAAGACATATATTCCCCGAAGATGTCCGGAAGATGTACAGAAGGTATCTGGGGTATCTTCCGCAAGCACAGTCAAGAAGACGTCCGGAAGATGTCGGGAAATGTCTTCCACGTGTCTTCTGGGTGACTTCTGAACGTCTTCTGAGTGTTTGTCTTCAGGATGCCCTCCGCACTACCTTGGCCAAGTGTCCTTTGTATAGGAGATAGAATGGCAAGTAAACGTGCCGCGCATCTCCAAAAGGGGGAAGCGCCCCCAAAGACCAAAATGTCGTCCTTCAAACGAGCGATGCTCACTAAACCCC
Source organism: Cymbomonas tetramitiformis (assembly GCA_001247695.2). Classification (NCBI taxonomy): domain Eukaryota; kingdom Viridiplantae; phylum Chlorophyta; class Pyramimonadophyceae; order Pyramimonadales; family Pyramimonadaceae; genus Cymbomonas; species Cymbomonas tetramitiformis. The sequence goes on from LGRX02005592.1 coordinate 595, forward strand.
CCCCGAATCCGCGGCGGAGGTCTTCCGTCAATCCAAGCCGGAGGTCTTGAAGGGGAAGATGGCAGCGGTGCACGATTGGTTGTCTACGGTGTCGCCATCCCGCGAGCTGGACCATGAGATGACGGCATGGCTCGGGGAATCCGTCTACATTCATGAGCATTCCCCTGCAACAAGGTGCTTGCTTGTCTCCATAACCCACATGCATCTATCATGCACATTTATGCAGTTTGGAATGCATACAACCGAAGATGTGTGGAGCATCTTCTGCGCAACTTCCGGACGTCTTCCATGTGTCTTCTATGAATTCACCATCACAATGTTTTCGCGGGGCTGAAGATCATGAGGACGCGGTTCGTATTTGCGTGCCGCGTCAAAGCAACCGGCCACCTTTCGGCTTAGCCGAGCCTACTAATGTGCTTTTCTCGGTTCAAGAGTTTTTTTGGCTATGTGCAAGAAATTTCAGACTTGCATGAACCGGGCTTTAAGGAGCATACGTGGGAGGACATTTTCTCCGATCCATTGGACTTGGCCGATGATCCGGGCACGGTGCACTTTCGACAACATAAGTGGCTGCTTGAGCCTCCCATTGGCGTCAACCTCCAAGGAATGGTGTTGAAGATACGGGATGCAATCGCATCGGGCGAACCATAGCATCGTCCTCCGGAGCTTGTGAGTGATGGGGATAGGCGGATGAATCCGCAAAGGCTTTCACCTTCACCTCCGGCCCCGATGGATGAAGTTGTGGACATGACCTATACCGAAGTCCATGAGCCCGAGGACCCTCCCCCGGAGATGCCAACACGAAGGTGCGAACCGGTTGCCACGGCATGCCCGTATCTCCATGAAAGATGTATGCCTGCACGCTCCATCGGAAGTCGTTCCGAAGACGTTCCGAGCGTCTTCTGCGCATCTTCCGGGCTCATGGACTTCGGTAAATCTAACGTAGAGCAAAATGACAATAGCAGAATCTGAAATCAAGCATTCCAAAACTGAAATCTGAAATCCACCGTAGAGCAAAATCAGCCAAAACTGAAAATCGGAAATCTAATGTGGAGCAAAATGACACATATAAAAATCTGAAATTGGTTTGTAAAATCTGAAATCAAGCATTCAAAAAACTGAAACCTGAAATCTAACGTAGAGCAAAATCAGCCAAAATTGAAATTTGGAAAATCTAACATAGAGCAAAATGACAAATGCAAAAGTCTGAAATGGAGCATTCCAAAAACTGAAAACTGACATCCAACATAGAGCCAAATTAGCCAAAATTGAAAATCGGAAATCTAACGTAGAGCAAAATGACAAATGTAAAAAATCTGAAATCAAGCATTCCAAAAACTGAAATCAGAAAACTAACGTAGATCAAAATTAGCTGAGATTGAAAATTTGGAAATCTAACGTAGAGCAAAATGACATATGTAAAATTGCACTTTCGCATTTTCCCTTCAATTTCAACAAATGCAACAATCTTGATTATTGCTAATTAATTACAAATGGTCATCACAAATCACAATGGTCAAATGGGGGCAAGGCCATAAGAAGATGTTGCGTCCGAACGGCACGAACACCGGACCGAAGACGCTCAAGTGTCACGAAGGCGTTGAAAATGCTACAAGCGGGCATCATGAGCGTGCTAGCGTCTTGGGATAGAGACGAGGGCTACTCGAAAAACATGCTTGAAGACTTGATCGGGCAGTTGACGGTCATAACGAGAGAGCTCACTTCGGAGCTTGTAGACTGTAAGGTACGGAAGACATCTTGAAGACATCCCGAATACGTTCCGAGTACATTCCAAACGTCTTCCTTAATTACCTTTTATTTGGTGATTTTGCAGGATGTTCCTAAGCTTCAAAATCTGGTGGATGAGTTCTTCAAGTCACTCGAGTGCGATGGCTCACCTGACCGGCTGGTCATCAACGCGCATTTGCTTTCCCACTTCCCCGACCAACTCCTCATGTATGGTCCAATACGGGGGACATGGATGTACGTGTTCGAATCATTCAACGGGAAGATTCGAAGGTGGGTGAAGAACAATGCATATCCGGTTCAGAGTGTTATGCAAGGCTTCGGGCGGTACCGGATGGTACATGTGGTGCGAGGGTTAATCTTGGTACTTCGTCGCCGGCGGGAGGCAACCACCAATCCCACCCGGCCACCCGTGCTCCGGTTCTTGACCACCGCACCGTTGAGGGCGCCGAACACCGTGGTTTTGGGAACACAAGGCAAGCGCCATGTACTCTCCCGCGCTGAAACGAAAGCGCTGGAGCTGTGGATGCATGGCAACGTGCCCCAATACCGCAAGTTGAAGGCAAAATTCGACGACTACGTCACCTACCGCAAGAGGTAAGTAAGAAATGAAACCCATAAGGTGCCTGGAAGACGTTTCATATATCTTCTAGGCATCTTCCACACGTCTTTGGTAAATACATGTCCTGACACTGTGCACGTATACATTCGCAGGGAAAACCATATGGTTCGGAGACGTATTGGCGCACATGCCGGAGGGTCTCGCCTGATGGATGTGCCGTTGCATATGCACGGTAGCGACCCCAACCAAGGTCTGGCTGGGGAGACCATTCACGGAGAATGAAGCGGCACTCGTCGAAGGGCCTCCTCGCGTGTGTCAATCTTCCGGCTCGGTCGTGGTTCGAGGAGTTTGCTATCGCACGGCAGCTCAGGACAAGACGAAGAAAACTTGTCAACGTTACTTCCGAGCCTTTTTCTCTGGAGAAACATCAAAGGCCCGAGGAAATCGAGACTGACCGGTGCGTCCGTGCATTACGTTTTGGTGAATGTGCGCAGAATATGTACCGAATGTCTTCCGCGTGTCTTCTCGACGTCTTCGGGGATTCTTACTATAGAGTATTGTGGCTCCAACTCGCAGGTACGCCATGGTAGATAGCATCTACAAGGTCGACTTGGCCGCGAAAGAGTACATTCTTGTGAAGGGAAAGTGGTTCCCTGAATTCAACCAAGCGACGACAAAACGGTTTGCCAAGCTAAACTCGAAGTACGGGCCGGACAATGCCGCAAAGGTGGTGTACACATACGACCCGGATGATCCCGAGACACCTTGGGACACTACTGATCCATTTATCCTGGCGGCTCAAATTGAGCACCAAGTTGTAATCAAGAAACATCCTGTGATGAAGACGGCGGTGGTATTTGATTTAAAGGCTGACTTTTTCGAGTGCATCGACGATGATGGTTCACGACCGAAAGGTGCAAGACGCAAGCAAGAGGCGATCATGATAATACGCCGGGCATCGTACTTCGTGGTCTGTATGTTGAATAGATGCAATCGTACATGTATGTGTAGATAGACCTATCAATTAACTTAGCCGTATATTATGTATCATAGTAACAGAGCATGATGACAACCCTGAAGTTGTTAGGAAGATACCTGGAATGTCTTCCGCATGTCTTCCGTGCGCCTTCTGAATGTCTTCTGTGATTACGCGACTAGTGTACGTGTGGTATGAAGTAGCTATGTGGCCAAATTGCATAATCATCACATATGTGTCGATAACACATGTCAGAATGTATTCTGGCCCAGAAGACATTCGGAACGTCTTCCGGGTATCTTCCGGGAAGACTGCCCTTTGCATGTCTTCCGGGAAGATGTCTTCCGAAATCCGGAAGACATTCCGCACATCTTCGGCACGTCTTCCCCGAAGAGTGTCTTCTGGTTTCCAGAAGACGTTCCACTCAGAAGACGTCTTCTGGAAACCAGAAGACATCATTTCTACGAAGACGTCTATAAGACGTTCAGAAGACGTCTTCTAGACGTCTTCTGATTTTCCCAGAATGTAGGTTCCCAGAGTGTAAGATATCTTGAGGTTCTAGATGCGGAAGAGTACGTTCGCTCTAAGCGTGTACCTTGTTTCCACGGTAGTCATCATTGCCGTTCACTCTGGGCATCCCTCAGCTCAACCTGCTACTTCCATGCCAGAAAATAACGCCCCAACAGATTCATCGACTGCGGTTTATTCATCCTCCGATGATGATTATGCACCTTCTTTAGATGACTCAGACTCAAACTCAGACTCCAACTCAGACTCAGACTCAGACTCAGACTCAGACTCAGACTCAGAAAGCGATAGAGAGGACAGCGATTCTGCGGATGAGGAGCTTGCTGAGCAGCTCGCTCGGGCCTGCTCAAGCGGATTACTCTCGGGTAGATTCGAATGGGACGTTTATACGATGTGAAACCCCTTTCACATTCTAGGTGTACATACTTAGTGGGATTGAATCCGAATTTATAAGTTTCAGCTTCCAGATCACGATTTAAAGTAACGGGCGGTGTTTCCGAGGAATAATGTTGGGTATCATTTTGAAGGTATTTTAAAGGCCAAGCGCATAGAGCGCTCAAATAGCGCTCGGTCGCAGCACCGCCCCACTTTATATTCTCAAAAAACTTACTTTTGAGGGGGTTTTAACTTCGCTTTCACCGCTTTCAAAGGGAAAACAAAAGGGGAAGACGTGATGTCGGGTGTACGATTCATGCCAGCATGGTGTGCAAGGGCGTTTTAATTGGGTGCATTGCAGCGGTGCAGGATCCACATAGACAGAGCCAAATCTATCGCCGTCCACATGGCGTTTCTGCAATGAATATTTGGTTTTGGACAGGATTTATACATTAATCGCACGGAACGACATGTCCAGAGGATATTCTTTATTTACCATCTGATTTGCCAATATCTCGTGTTATTTTAAATATTTCATATATTGTGTTTTTTTATATCTGGAGCGCTTCAACATCGGCAGCTCCCATGATGTCCGACTCAACTGTGACACTGCACCGACTCCCGCATCGCCCTCACTAACCGGCGGCGCTCAAGAATTAGCAGCCAAGTTGAGCGTCCAAGCAAACATGCAATTCAAACTAGGTTTTCCAACATATTACACAGCAACGAAAAATATTAAAACGTGTCTATCGGCACTTTATGTTCAAAAGATTTTGTTCACTGCATACTCTGCAACATATGCATAGCATACTACAAGCATACAAATGCACGCACTCCACGCATCATTGTAACGCGCATTCTTCGTTTCATTCTTGTGTTTCCTGGGCACTCTTCATGCACTTCTCATATATACATGCACGTCCTTGGCCGAACCCGCACGCTCCACGCAAGCGGCTTTGGCGAAAAGCTTTTCGCCCTTCCTTTGAGAGTTGACGACAATCATCCACTGCTTACCAACGGATGCTTTAAGTATATACGCCTTTTTCTCAAGGCATTTCTTACCCCACCATGCCCTTTGTAGCATTCCCGCTTCCGTGGGGCTGATCCAAGTCGCTGGGAGTAGGAACGCACAGAAGTCGCGGCATCTCTCGGCCAAGTACACAAAGGCCACCAGTTCACCACCCTCTGGTGGCGCGCATATGTAGTTAGCGAGGCGAATGCCGCCGTTCGCTTGACGGTCATAGATGTCCAAGCGAGAGTCCAGCTTGATGCTCTTCTTGATGTTTGGGTGGTCCACGTTAACGAACGCGTACTTCTTGGAGTCTTCAGGCTTCAAGGAGGACTTGAGCTGCGAGGAAACTTGTTCGAGGATGCCTGAGCCTCCTGCGAACGTGTCCACGATCACCTTGCAGTTCATTTTCTTCTCGTCCACAAAATTCACCTTGTTGAACTTTTGGACGAGGCGATGGACTTGCTCGACTGGAACCCCATCGTGTGATGCTTCAGGTGCCAAGCGAGCAGCCTGCACTTCCAAATATACTGGCTCCAACATCTGTTCATTGACTTTGTACAACGGTACGTAGCCCTGAACCCACTCGCAGAAACTTGTCGGACATTCCATGAAGTCGCGAGTGCGCTTTGCATCTTTTCGACTATTGAGTTTCGAAAGTCGATTACATTATTGGCAACGGCTTTTCGCCCCAATGCTCTCTACATATACGTGACCACGCTTTCGCTTCATTAGTATATTATTTCTACTACGCGATGTTATCTCGAAAACGCAAGTGAACGGAAAATGACGAGTTGAGGGTAGTGGATTTTCGCACAAGCTCACGACCCGCCAGATTCCCACCTCGACGAAAACAGTTCCCCGTTGCTGTTTCGCTTTCCCCATTGACAGTCGCAGAGTCGTATGACCCCCTCGCCAGATTCACACCTTGACGAAAACAGTTCCCCGTTGCTGTTTCGCTTTCCCCATTGACGGTCGCAGAGTCGTATGACCCTCGCCAGATTCCCACCTTGACGAAAACAGTTCCCCGAGCGTTGACGTTTCGCTCTCCCCATTGACGGTCGCAGAGTCGAATGACCCTCTCATCGATACGAGCGGCATTACGAGCTCACACCCACCAGATTCCCACCTTGACGAAAAGAGTTCCCCGTTGACATTTTGCTTTTCCCATTGACGGTCCCAGTGCTAGTGACACCCGCGATGCCTGTGAACGACGCAACGCGCGAGGCCATCGTCACAGTGCTCGCGCACGCGTTCGACATTTACGATTGGGGGGGATCTTAATTCGTGAATAATAGTCAAATATGGCGATATCCAAAAATATGCCCAAACACCGTCGAACCCGTTATCATCGAACGGCAATACGACAAATGTGTGCGCCACGTCAGTAAAAATTCCGGGTGCCCTCTTAGACCGAAACTGATCCGTAGAGGGTGTCACGAAGTCTTGCGATACGCACCGTCCGAAGAGTTTACATCTGACGGGGCAGGCGAATTTATTCAATCATATGATGAGCGATGTATGTGGAGCAGACGTGGCAGAAGATTTTGTTCCTCTCTCCGAACTCTCCAAGACAGCTTTGGGTCACGTTTTCACGATGAAGACGTGGGATTATTATCTAACCCCTTCAGACGTTCCCGAACGCGCCCGAGCGTAAACTAGGGACAACTATCTGTCAAGGTCAGCAGCAGAGCCATACAGTATCGGGTTTATACTCGGATCAATATGGGAATTATACGACGAGTATCGTGTCGCGCACTCATGACTCATCTGAACACTTGGCGGGAAAATACGAGGAGTGAATATTAAAATATTCCTTTAGTCTTTCATGACGTATCGTCTACGTGGCACTAAATTCGAGACAGAGTTCAGACATCATGAGAACTGCCCTCGTCGGATTTGAATGTGACTTTCGACGCGGTGAAAGTCATATTCGTATCTGCACGATGGTAATCCCACCGAACGGGCCCGAGCGACCTAGCCAACGAAGACTCTGATGTCTTAATCACTGAGGGTCCAAATAAAGACCGAACCTCTCGCATCGCCTTTTCACAGGCCACTGGTAGGAAGGAAATTCAAAGCACCCACGGTATTCGATATGGGATACAAATCAACGGTCACAGTTAAATCCACTGGGAAGAAATGTATCGTCAGTGAAAAAGCTGTCGCCGATTCCCGACCGGCATTCAAGTGTCGTTTTTGCCCCAAAACGAGCAAGCATGGCCCAGCAGTTCTTCAACACGAGAAAACCATGCACCCCAAAGAGTTCTTGCGTGGATTCGCGAGAACCTCCTTCCGCTGTTCCAACTCTAGTGGGAGAGGATAGTTGGGTTCATGTGGATTACGAGCTTGTGTGCACAGAGGTGGATGACGAGTGGGTTTCGGTCGATCTCGCTTTTTCGTTCACCACTGACCTGATAGTGTCTTCCCATACGATCAGGGGAGATGCTGTGAAGTTGGGTGCTGTAGGCACGACAACTCTTGGCAAACGGCCGAGATACAACGCAAATTCCGGTGTTGGACGCCGTGGGGCGACAAAACGCCGCTCATATTCTAACATAGAGAAAGTTCGCGCGGTCGAGGTAGCGGATTGGATTCGTGCAGAGTCAGATGGAGCGGAAACACGCGCAGTGAATGTATTTGAACTTGCCGAGGCAGAAACCTAGGCATTCCAGCAGAGAACATTTGCAAGTGAAGTCGCCCTGCAACGCGCGAGGTCATCTACGCCGCGGCGGCAAGAGATCAAGTGAAGCATCTGAAACGTAAGAAGCGTTCCACTTCTGGGATATTTCCAGAGATGGAGAAAAGGTTGTTCGAAGAGTTTAAAAAACGGCGTGGAAGGGGTTCAACGGTGTGGACCCCTGTGGCTTTCGATGCGCGCTCGCAAGCTCGTCAAAGATATTAAGGCGGAGGCCGCTGCTGCGAAGGCATGGGGCACTGAAGGCATGGAGGTTGAGCCGGCTGCTGCTTCTGAGGTTGGTGAAGGCACATACAATATAGCTTATTCACATTTTAAAAATCATCGTTCTCCTATGTCAGTGCCCTTCATATAATATGATAGAGCCGGAGAAATATGCGTCTATGGTTTCTTCATAATGAACTTCATGTGTCAATAAGTCAAATAAAGACTTCATTTTGATGCTTCAATCGGCATGATGTACCGTGTCATCAACTTTATGACTGCTATACACAGATGCTGGAACTTTTCTTAAGATTTTTAATCTTCCAAGCAAAATCACAATGATGTAAATCAATTTGTGGCAGCTGTATGAAGAATGAATGAATCTATACTCCTTCCTCCCCCTTTAAAAAGAGGTGCATCAAACCAATCAGATGGTGATGGAGGATGCTATTCAATTATTATGTTATGTGAAAAATGGTTTGATAGAAAATCAGACTGAGATTACTCATCGAATCGAGTGCTTTCGAGGTAACAATGTCAATATGAACACCGATTTTCTCTACGTCATACCGGCAACATGCCTGACGCTTTTGAATGTGGCGAATGCCAGATGATGTCAATTCACTATGATTCAATATGCAGTTTTTGGGTTGCAGCCCACATACATTGTCAGTTCAGGGTCACTATAGTGTGCCCAACTTAGACAATAGTGTGCCCAACTTAGACAATAGACAACGAAATCAGTGATGGTACCGAAGTTAACTTTGGTATCGAAGCTAATAGAGAGTCAATCAAGAAGTGTCTATAATGCCAACAACTTAATGAATGGCTTGTATGCCATTTCATTGTGATGATATTATATGTCAGTATTAGAACATGGCATCGCCTAGTGATATGTGAATCTTCTTCAGTACATGACCACTTATCTCAATGGTGCCCATTTTTTGGGGGGGGCATACACTATTCAGAGACTTGTCATGGTAAAGAAGTATGAATGATGAATGTGTCATTTCAATGCCGACAGAATTGTGACTTGTTGATGACTTTTGCCACTAATTTAAAGTTTCTGTAACTTTCCAGAATGAGAATGAACTGCGCTTGGAAACCATCTGCAGATTGCGGGTTCGAGTCCCGCCATGACTTTTCCCTAGACTTCGTGGCCTAATGGACGAGGCAACAAATTTCTAAACATTCCAGAATGAGCTTTCACAGAGTCATAATTCCTCCATGAAGCATGCGTGTCTTATATGCCAAAATGATATGAAACCACACGTATGATGTCAATCTATATGTGGATGGTTTATACCATTGTATGCTATTCCACAAATAAGTAGTGATGTCAAATAAAACTTTGGACAATTGCAACTCAGTACAAACCCGAGTGCATTCAAGTCCACTTGTATGCTCAGAATCTGAATCTAATGTACTTTCTATATGCACAGGATAGAATATTTTCTATGTGATTCTGGATTCAGGAACTAGAGTCAATGAAAAACTCCTTTCCTATTTCAGACGATGAAACCTTTATTCCCTTAGGTGCAATACCTTAACTTAAGGAATAGTCATTTTCAATACAAGTTTCAATCGATTTTCTCAAATCTGTTACTTTTATGATGATCAGACTGGTCAATTTTACAGCATAACCCACTTCCCCTTGCTGAAGGAGATGACTCCTGTCATAGGGCGGTATGTTGGCTGTTTTCATATGACACATGGAAAACATGAGTGGCTCGACAATCTTGGAGAATTTCGGGATAGATATGAATTGGCCGACTATGCCCAAGAATGACCGAAGAGATTACTTGCCATCTTTAGCCATACGGCGTAGAGGCTGCTTACCAACGGTTGGGTCATAGGCTGGATAGCTATGTTAGCTATGTTGGAGGCTGAATAGCCATGATTGCACGGACTCTGTCTTTTATGATGGATATACTTTTGAGATGTGGTGTCCGATAAATCAATACATCTGACAACAACTCGACCTTAAAAGGTCTGATGAAGAGCTGATAATATCTGTTGCACTGTATTTTTTTGATGTGCACCACTGAAATGCCTCGTGATATAATAATCTCACTGAATAGGCTTTGTATAATGGCGGTATGATCAGATATGTAATGATCAATGAAGACAAGATGACCGGTATGGCTTATTCAGCAGGCATGACTACCTCAAAGAGATGCCAATACATGGATAAATTTCAAGACATAAGGGCAATAGACTGATTATGTAGCCTTCAAAGGCAGCTAGCATTTATGCTGCATTGGTCAGCACGGTGGCTTTGACCTATCTAGGTGTTGTACTCAGGCCGTAGCCTGCATATTGCATTTAGTAATCTTGACACCTTTAATGATCCAATCAGATGATATGTATGAAATATCAAGAATGGTTGCCCTTTTTTAATGATCATCGGTGGCAGAGGCTATAGTGCTTGCACCGAGTCAATATACAATTCTAGTCTGGATACATGCTAGACCAGATGTATACAAATGTCTAGGTTTTCAAAATCAAGCTCATATGTATGTCATGGCTGATGACCTTAGAAATGTTCGATACATATGTGTGTCAACTTCATGGAATTCTGCATGGTTTGACTGTATATAGTCATGATTACCAAAAATAAAACGATGATGCAACTTACTTGTTTTATTATTTGTCTTTATTATTTATTTGGGTTTTAGTTGTATTTTTAGCTTATCATCTTCCCCCCTCAAGGAAGTGTATTGCTAGGCGGTTGTCAAGCGCCGTTTAAATACAACAGAGGTCCGACCTCTATGTGATGACGTGGAAGCTTACTATGAAGCTGGACAGCAGTTCTCGGGATGCAGCCCATTGCACCAAAGGTGCATTGCAGTTTTTGGGATGCAGCCCGAATTCACGTCATCAGCGTGGGTCATATAGTGCCCATGTATGTGCTGTATAAAATACAACACTACCCTCCAGCGGCGAAGTGGTTTGATATTACCATCATCTTATGCTGTGGGATATCAAATATGTGATTAGAGAGCATGGTAATATGTGTACCATGTTTGTCAATATCGGAGGGACTGTGTATTTTTTAAACTCCTCATGACTATATGTATAATGGTGTTGTACTGATGTCAACACCTTCTCTCAGAGTGATTTATTGATTTCAGATGTGATGTCGTGGCAGTCAATCTTGTCCGCTCGTACCGGGGGTTGTATGAAATATGTCCACGTCATCGGCACGAGTCATATTGTGTCCATGCATACGCGATCTTAGCGCAGGTCACAATACAGTGCCCGAGCATACGCGATCTTAGCGTAGGTCACATTGTGCCTCAATTTATTACATCTGAGAAAATCTATTACTCATCTTTGTGAGTTTAGACAGCATTGTACTGATTGCAACGCTTTTTCTGATGATTTATATATCACAGATTATACCAATGTGGTGATCAGTCCAGTGCAATATTTTGTCACCGGAATGTATAGGGATTGTGAATGATTGCAATCCAGCCGGAGGAATAATTTCAGCAGCTGTTCTGTACTAATGAATTCATCGGAGTTATACTCATTTCGATGATTCGAAACCCATGTCATTTGTAGTGATGACAACTCATATGAATATATAGGGGTTTCCTCAGAATGCTTTTATGTGATGTCAACATATTATGAACAATTCACTTGCATCCTAGGACGAAGGAGTTACGCTTGGAAGGTTTTGCATAGTGGTCACCCAACAGTTATCAGCTGTTATTCGGGTGCCACATTCTGCCTTCAGTACTGGAACTATATCAACCAGTCCTACAGCGATGCACCTGTCCTTCCCACTCTTATGTACGGCTATAGTGCCAAAGTGTATCAGGTGGGATATACATTATACTATCTTCTTCTGATCCAATGATGTGCTATTAAGCATGGTATCAGGTTATATGTTATTAAAAAAAAAATGTGGCATACTCCTACCGGAGACGTGATGTTAGGAGGTTATATGTTATATATATAGTTCAGCATTCCGCACTTACTCGAGGATGTGCTGAGCAATAGTCAACTTATAGTCATTGGGATGTAGTTTCCCATCCGAGTTTACACTTTGTTAGTGACGGTGGGTTTAACGTTGTACAGATTTCAACGTTACTTGTGGATGCAGTGGTTTTATCAAAAGCAATCCATCATAAATCACCAGATCGGAATATAAAATGGATATGTGTGTGATATATATATATATATATATATGTTTGTACATGTGTTATTTTTGTACATTGTCATAATGAGGTAATGTATGTATATATGGTTCCACCTTCTTCCCCCCTCAAGGAAGTGTGAACACACAGGCAGTTGTCAAGTGCCTTAATACCTCATAATGTAGCATGCAGTCCTTATAGGAAGCAGCTTATACAGTTTTAGGGTTGCTGCCCTACAGTCCTTGGGTTGTCGCCCTACACTTTTTGGGTTGTTGCCCGACAGTTTTTGGGTTGTTGCCCGAAATATTGTCATAACTGTGCTGATTTCAGCATGACATAAATGCCAAACACAGAGTGTTTTGCTATTATATAGCGGCATCTCAGGGTGTATAGTGTTACAGTGACCCTTATCACCCACAGTGACATTAGGGTGTTACTTGGTATCAGTAACACTAAATTATGTCAAATTAAAGCAGTATGAACATTTTTCGAAGAAATTGAAGCAAAACTGCATTTAATATATCACTGTATATCACGTGGTATTTAGGAGGTATGTTACACCCCTGTAACTGTACACGTGATTTAAAGGGTGTTACAGGGTGTTACAAGTGCTGTACTATTTTGGGCATATTTTTCAATAGCTGAATAAATGGAGTAACGAAAAAAATGAAACCCAAATTTTCATTTTGAAATCATACGTGTGAGTTTTTCACGTATTTAGTTACAGCAACTATGTACACCCCTAGGTGTTACACACAAGATATTTAGGGTGTTACATGAGATATGACTGTGCACATAATGTTTTTCTGGTACCTTAATAGGTATAAAATGATAATCCGTGAAAAAATGGAGTCCGAATTTCAATTTTGAAATCTCCCGCAATGGGATTTTACCCATTTTCACCATTTCTGGCCACTTATATATATACTACAGTACATATATATCCGTGGTTGTGTAATGTGCAACTTACAGAACTCATATAACTTATCTCACTTTTGCACATGATATGTTTCATGGCTTTTTAGTGAAGATATCTGTTGGTCAACATGTGTGGTTGCACACACATATGGGTTTTGCTGATTTAAACCCATTGAAAGTGGACCAAGATATATATATTAGGTGTATCAACTTTAAGTGTGATCACTTAAGTGATAACTTGTCAGTAACCTATCATCTACTTACTGAAAGAGTATCAAATGATATCTTCAGTTTCCAAGTAGATCTGGACAAAGCTTGATAAATGAATCAAAGCAGTATCACACACACATATGTGTGTGTGTGTGTTGTCCACAACACGCCTCTATCAGATGTCAATATAGTTACTGATCTGAGAGAGTTACATGCAATTGAACTGATCAATACTGTATCAATTGTCAGAATGCAATGTAGAAGTTGTTGTTGCTCCAGCAATAGTGAGTGGGACGAATGGACAGTGCTCAACAATGACCAGCTGTTATCTGAGCACTGTATACTGCCTTCGGGTCTGGAGATATCTCCATCCAGCCCTTCAGCAGGTTGTGTGATCCTGTCCCATATCTATCGCCATCACTTGACATCCAACACGCACATGTGTTTGTTGGATGGTATCTATGTATAATGTATTGATGTAATACATGATTATTACACTTAGGAGTCAGTGTAATTTCAATGTACATAATGATACCAGTGACTTGATCATTACACTTAGAATCAGTGCAATGTCATTATACACAATGATGTCAGTGATTGTAACAATACATATGTCACTACATAGGTACTTCCTGATTGAGTACACTATGTGTGTGTGGTGTAGGTATTTACTGATTTAATACACTATACCAAATTGATCTATCACGTAAGATGATCCGAATACCAATAACAGCATGTATCTAACATGATGTATATCAACTCGGTTAGTAAATGTAATCCTGCATATCTCATCTGCAGTGATGAGTTGCTTGGGTATATTTCACACATGGTTCCGGTGAGCATTCCTTTCAGTGATCCACAATAGAACAATATGCCCATCCCAAATCCTGCGTCAGGGTATATTGAGCTAATTATTGTGGTAAGACCATGAAGAGGCACCTTACACCAAGTGGGTTTGTTTATAGTTTATCATGCACAGCAGGTATGCTATGTGATTTATTTTGCAACATCTGATGCACTTGTTATATGTGAGTATACATGCCAGCCGCTATCGTGATCAAACTGGCTGCATACCAGCTGTTATCGTGATCAAGCTGGCTGCATATGTGTATGCATATGTCAATGTATAATACAGTGGAATCAGACTGCATGATATAGTTGCATGGTATATTAATGCTTGGAACATCTTGCTGGATGCACTTGGTATATACTGAATGAATAGTATATACTGCAAGTGTGTGTGTGTGTGTGATAAGTGCTGAACACACATATGATTGCACACACATGTGATATTTGCTGCACACACTATGATATTTGCTGTACAGACATATATGATTGCACAACATCCACTTCATCTGATGTCATACTATGTGTGTGTGTGTGTGTGGTATAGTTACACACACAGCATGTAGTTTACACACACATGACTGCAAACTTGTATGTAAATTTGCCAGTGAATAAGCATCATCTTTTATGTGCGAACATCACAGATATTGTAGCATGCTGCAATATGTATACCATCATCGCGCGTCATCTGTTATGATGAATCTAGCAGGTGTATACATATCCTGTCAAGGTAAATCATCATGCGCGCGTAGACGAGTGATTTTTGCAACCATTTGAAATGACGATATTTCGATGCGTACACTGCACTGAAAATTAGTGCGAGTAGCGATTATCAAAATCGCTGATGTGCGCGCTGCGAATGGTGAACATATCTCGTCGCAGGTATGTACGGCATATGATACGAATGCCATTTCGCTTACGGAGCATATACTGATGACGATTTGTTCATCTGCGCGTCAGTTTATCGCATCTCGTACAATTTTGCGAATGATAGCAGCGCATATGTGCGAATTGTATGCTGAATGCACACCTTGTCGTGCTGATGATGGAAACACCGAAATGCTTCCAGTATAATTATATTGTTGATCAGACAATATAATTATATCGGGCAACAACCTCCCGACGAGATCCAGACGGGACTTGAACCTGCGCGCTCAAGGTGATCTGATGCATGGCGCTACGGCGTAGGGCGCTATGTGTTGGACTTGCACCTTGAGCGCGCAGGTTCAAGTCCCGTCTGGATCTCGTCGGGAGGTTGTTGCCCGATATAATTATATTGTCTGATCAACAATATAATTATACTGGAAGCATTTCGGTGTTTCCATCACGCGCTGTTATACTGACGGTGATTATGCGAGCGTATATGTTGCGACGGTATCTCCGCGCACTCCGTTCGCTGTTTATTCCGCAGTGGTTGATATTATGCGAGATATGTCTTGTATGTGCGTTCACTGTCGCAGTCTGTATATGCGCGATCCGCGAACCTGTTGCACACACAAAAAATACAATATCTCTACTGCTGCACTCACACTTGATATGTCCTCGTTCGTCGCCTTGACGTTTAGAATACCAACTGTTAGGGATCGCTCAGTAAGCGATATGATAGCACGGCTGCTATTGAACGATAACAGCACGCGCAGAGTATATGTGGGTGATGAGTGCAGTCGCTTCTCCAGAAGTTACTGCTGAAGCTCAACGCTTCCTCATATACGCAATGCCCCGCACCTCTCAGGTGCTACCACAATTGGGCTGTGAACCTGAGGCATTGGTTGAACAATTAGTATCGGCTGATCGAATAAGCCATATGATACTCGCATGCTTGTTCCATTCATGCTTGAAGCGAAGACATCGTCTTCTCAGAACACTTCGGTTCTTCAAGACTAATCTTGCTTTGCCATCTCGATGCCACAACCTGGCCTCTCGATGACAGGTGTCACTCAAGGTGAGTGGATGACAGATGGTATGACTGTACGTGTCATAGTCGACCGTACTGACGACTGTCTGTCATTATATGCTGGATTTGACACTGTGACACTCAAAACTGTCACATGTCACTCCCTATGGTAGGCTGGATGACCGTCACCAGTAGACGGGAAACACCCGTTAGGTATTTATGTATGCCTCTTTTTTATCTATCACACTCTTACCGTTCTGATTCCGTAACCCTTAACTCAGGGTTTATCTCACCAGTTAGATATATATTACCGCCGAACTATATATCTGCCAGGTTTGGCCCCAATTGCGCTTTATTTAGCCACTGCGAGATTGCCACCATGAGTGGCTAAGCTCGGACGCCTGGGATGGAGTGAGGCGCTCCGCGCGTGAGAGTGCCGGCAGTCACGGGTGTGGCCTAAATTTTATGGGTTGATTTACGGCACGCCGCACCGGTTGGAGAACGATTTTCTTACGGGACTTAACGTTGGACTGGTTTACGTTTTCTGGTTGGATCCCACACCGCTGCGTATCGGCCGCCGCTACCACACGACTTCCCGGAATTATTTGATCTCTCACGGCTGCCGTATCGGCGACCCGCGCGTTTCTTGGCCGCCCGAAACCGCCGCACATCTCACGTTCCATTGCCTCACTCCGCCCCTTCAGTCCTTCTCACAATGGTTGCTTCTACTCGAGACACCGCTAGCATGGCGAATCGCCGACGCGCACTAGCCACGATTTTTGATTCAGCGGCTGCGAGACACGCCAACACTCCAGCCACACCGCCGGCAGCTCAGCCGGCTGCCAATTCAGCAGGTGCTGCGTTCCTAGCCTCGGTGCGTACACTTCAACGGGAGCACTTCGACATGAAGGTCTCCAAGTCCGTTCGTCTAAAGTTGTTCGAGGACAAGAACGGGCGATTTTCAGGGACTGAGTGCCACGCGTCCGCGCTCTTCGCCAGGATGGTCTCTGCACTACAGACGGCATTTGTCACGGAGGACATTGGTTTTGCACCCCTTTTCCTGCTGGACAATGCTACCTTTCCCGTCCGCGTGGAGGCCAACGCCTTGTTGTTCTCCGCGCTTGAGCTCATGGTTGACCCGACGTCACCCGCAGCTGACTGGATGGACTCCTCGCACTCCACCTTCCCGAGCGACGGTAAGCGGGTACTGCTTGAGTTTGCCCGCCGCATGATCCCGGCGGGTGACCCTTTTCAGGGTCAAGCGGACATGTTGAGCATTCGCATCTCTGCGGGCGTGGACCCGCATGACAAGATCAGCGACTTCAACGCCGCTCTGAAGGCCGCGAGGACGCGGGCGACTCTCCACGATGAGGACGTGAAGGCGCTGTTCATCAAGTCCCTCGACACCGTCTTCTACCAGCCGGTGGTGTCGCGGTTGCTCCTTCACGATCAACGAGCCGCTCACGACCTCCTCACGATTCAACAATGGGTACGTGAATGCTACTCCGAGCACGTGCGGGCGGGCACCGCCACGGCGTCCGCACACCGCTACTCTCACGGCACGCATTTCATGGAGGGGGCCGCCGGTGACTCCGGTGGACCCGGCGAGCTCGCGGACTTGAGGACGATGGTCCTCGACTTGAAGCGTCAATTGGCCGCATTCCTCGACACCGCCGAGTCCGAGCCGTCCCCACGGGGATTTACCCCTCGCGCGGACAAGCCGGACCGCCGCGTCAAGACCCGTTTCGCGGCCTCGCCCCTCCCCAAAGGGGGGAATTGGTCTCAATCCGTCTCAAGGAAGGTGGCCTTCCACCGCGACAGCGGTGCGACCATCCCGTACTGCCAGAATCAAGTGTGCGCTAAGGGGAAAGCGCGGCATTGGCATCGGGACTGCCCGAACGGGGGCAGGACCGGACTCTCGGCCTTCGCCTTCGCCGAGGAGGCCGAGAACTCCGTGCTGGCCGCGAAGTTCCAACACGCCATCGACAACGGCGACCCCGTGGAATTCGACGCCCTCTGCATGCTTGCGGGCGGGAAGCCGGAGGTCTTCACCGATCTTTCCGCGTGCTCGTTCTGCGAGGAGGACGGTGAGGTCCTCGTGTCCGCCGTCACCGAGTTCTCTGAGATGGCACACGCGGCTGGGGCTTCAACATTCAACATCAACACCTTCACTGCCGACTTGCCGGTGGTGTCGGAGCCGACCACGCACTCCCCGCCCGCGTCGGTTGAGTCCGAGGAGGAGTGGACCGGTCCGCCGAACCCCTTCTGCCCTCCCGTCACCCGCACGTTTGCCGATTTCATTGAGAGCACGGGAGTTGCATTGGAGGCGCCCGACGAGCCGGCCGCGAGCATGAACTTGCTCTCCGCGGTTGAGCCACCGGAGCGCGTGAATGGCTATTACCCTTCGGGTGGCTTAAGCCACCCTAACAGCGATTTAGGGTGGCTTAAGCCACCTTAACGTTTTCAATTATTGCGGGAGCTATCGGTACCGGAAACTAGATGTTTTTAGCTCAAAATGACGGCGACAATGTCTTCTTTTAGACACTATATGCACTATTCGGTGAGCCCAAGTTCCCGGTGAGCAATTTTGGGAAGTATCCAAGAGGGTGCAACATTTAGTGAATTTTGAGCGATTTTTTCCGGTTTTTGCATACCTATGCTACTTCAACCGAGATTTTGAGGGTCAAGATGACCTCGGATCAAACTTTTGGCAACACACTGCAGAAAGAGCAGCTCGAGATCTTGACATCATAGGTCTCCAAATTTTGAAAAGCGCCTTCGAGGAAGCCCCCGTGAGCTAATTGGCTTAAGGTGGCTTAAGCCATCTTAAGGAAAATTGGGAAATACCCACCCTACTTCAACCGAGATTTTGAGGGTCAAGATGAACTCAGATCAAACTTTTGATAAGACACTGCAGAAAGAGCAGCTCAAGATCTTGACGACACAGGTCTCCAAATTTTCAAAGCACCGCCGAGGAAGCCCCAATGAGCCCTTCAAGTTAAGGTGGCTTAAGCCACCTTAAGCTGCGGGTAATAGGCATGAAGGACTACGAGCCCGCGACCTACGCCGCGAGCGACGATGACGACGGGGATGCCTCGGTGGCACCGCCGCGGCCACGGTACGGCTGTGGGAACGCCATTCCGGGCTTCGGGAGGTCTCTTCTCACTTCATCCTTGGTGTGTGCACTATTTGTAATTTGTGCCACTGCCGCGCCGCACACCGTTGCCGATGTCGGTGGTGCCAGTGCGCGCACATGCACGGCTCCACCGGTCGGTGGTGCTACGTGGACTGCCTCAGCAGTCCCGGCTACGGAGGCTTCGCCGACTGAAGTGGTTCGTGACGTGCCGTGTGCTATTCCGCCTCGTCTCCACCGGCGGGAGCAGAGGCGGCAGGGCCTCTATATGGCTCCGGTGCCGTGGCATCCCGGGCCGCCGCCGCCTGCCGTGTTATTTGAGGACGGTCCTCCGCTGTCGCCGGCATCGTCTTCAGATGACGAGGCCCCACCGTCGGGCAGCACTTGGCAGCACCCCGGTGCGGTGCAGCCTCCTGTGATCGAGGATTCAACAATTTCTTCTACGAATGATTCACCACCGGCCCCGGAAGCCGGCAACTACTTCACCCTCACGCTGCTCCGAGCCGGGCCGCCAGCTCCGAAGACCTCTGGTGGCTGAGATTGATCACGCCGTGCCTGCCTAGAGATTAGCTGTGGATTAGCTTTCTAGATGTGCAGAAGAGCTCTCTGAATTTGAGCTGTGTTTAGGGTTTTAGCACCTAACAACAGTATCTGACAATCTTTGCTGTGAGCTGGGACCGCCCTGACCAAGAGTACAGGCCCCCAGTTGTGCTACAGTTTCCTCCTGAAGTTGAGTAGGGAGTTTGTTGCTTGGTTTCACTACTAGCTCCGGTCACCACCCTAGGTGGTGTGCTGGATTTGACACTGCGACACTCAAAACTGTCACATGTCACTTCCTATGGTAGGCTGGATGACCGTCACCAGTAGACGGGAAACACCCGTTAGGTATTTATGTATGCCTCTCTTTTATCTATCACACTCTTACCGTTCTGATTCCGTAACCCTTAACTCAGGGTTTATCTCACCAGTTAGATATATATTACCGCCGAACTATATATCTGCCATTATAATATATGACATGACACGACATGACATGACATGGTATGACATGTATGACACGTATGACACGTATGACATGTATGTCATCGGTCATAACCTTGACAGACAATATATTTTCGTCACACAGAGACTTGAGCGTTCTCAACGCTATCTTTTTTATTTGGTTCGTCCATTGTCCTTGCGAGAGTCCCAATCACTCAATCGCTGTATCGCTTGTTTTAAGAAAACATTAAGAAAACAACCGCTATGGTATATACACATCGAGTGGCAACCGACCGTCGATTAAGAAAGCACGCACGCTAGCGACCCCAAAAATCTGATGGATACTGTCGATCCAAGGAAGCCAGGCGGGCTTATTGCTGGAAGCGACACCCTGAATGTCATTCCTATAGTTAGGGTATATGACTGTCATCGATCCCGGGAGCCGGAACCCTAGACCCCGAACATATAACGGGAAGACTTAAACTATTTCTCACCTTTTATCTATTCTGGTTATCACAAAACGGTGAATATACAGTCAAGCTGATATATTTAGCAGGTTTGGTCCCACGCACTCTTAATTTTACACTGCGACGTTGGCCATGATTGGCTAAACACCGACGCTTGAGATGGGGTGAGGAACCCGCGTTAGTAAGAGAGGTTTTCGGTATGGGCGGTATGGCTCGGTTACGGACGCGCGGTTGATTGGACATGATTGGGACGCGCGCTATGACATCTTATTTTCCGTGCAATATCGTTGGACTGGATTAGTGGATTTTGTTGTTTCTGGTCTCATGAACACCGTCCGGTATTTATCACATCCTTTCGTCACACACGACCGCGTATGATTTGTTGTTTCCCCGATTTATCCTCGACGACCCGCCACAACTCGCAAGCCGTCGCCCACACCGTTAGCATCACCTCGCATTATTCACCTCACCCTATCTCTGTAGTCATTTCATCATGCACTAGGAATAGGTTTTTCCTTACTTCTGGTTACCTTTGGTTATTAATGCGTACTTTTGGTTATGTTTCCTTACCTTCGCTTGATTTATATCCGACTGGCAGAAAATGACTGGCAGGGTCATCGAGCCGGCTTCAGAATGCCCCGGGGCTCATTCAAGAGGTCACGAGGACGACGCACGAGACCAAAACCGCAAGCAAGTCACTGGGATCAGTGATCAGGACGCTTGTGAGGGACTGGAGGGGAGTGAAATACTTATAAACCGTCGAGCGTGGTGAAGTGAGACAACATTCAGTTTTATATACGTCGAAGCGACATGGCTCGCAAGGTCGCGTGAACGCGCAGGCCAATCAGAAAACACGAAGGGCTCGAGTTGTTTTTTATAATCGGGTTAATTACAGTGCGTATTTCGAATGCTGTCAGAGATAGAACTAACGTGACCTGAATATTTATAGAAGCAGGCAGGTGGTAGGCGTGCACCGTAGTAATAAGAATACTAGGAATACTAAATAGGTAGGAGGAGCTATTTCAAATAAAAAGTTGAAAAGTGGTTGAAGGCTTCTATCTTGAAGCCGCAACTAACTATTAGAGTTATTATCCGTCCGTTGAAATTTTGACAATGTCGCTGCGCCCCGTCGCCAACTCGCTCGCGGGGAGTTGTTAATAAGACAGAGTGCCGTTGAGTACAAGAGTGACTCGCCAGCGGTGCGGTTTGCGTTCTTCATAGAAAAACTGCGTAATTTTTGGAGGCTCGGCTGCATAGGTCTGGTAATGGTTATGGCTGGCGCAGGACTGTTCGAAAAGGAAGATTATTTTTTTGGTGTGGTGTTTCAGGCTCCTGCTGAGCGGCTCGGAGGTCGCGGTGCGAAGCGACCGAGAGCGAGACCCCCAACTGGGGGTCATCAACAACAAGGTCAACCCGTCGCGGTTGACTTGAACAAGGAACCCGGCGCCGCAGAGGCAGCTGAAGAAGCCGGAGCAGCAGTTGAAGGCGGCGGGGAAGACCCATCCGCGGCGGAGGCAGAGCAGCCTAAGGTGAGGGTCGTCCCCTGGGATTCTCCTTTTTGACCTAGTTCCAGTGAAGTGGATTGTGCCCCCGTCCCAACAGAGTAAGTGTGCCCGCCCTCGCAATTTCGGGGCGTTGTTTATTCAAGACGTCCCTTGTATCTTTGCACCTGGGTCTGCGGAGGCAGTAGGCTGCGATGGGAGGATAGCTCCTCAACCACGCGCCCTGTTCCCGCAGGCAAGTCGGATCTGTAGTTGTGGTGTGCGGCGCTTGCTTGTAGGGGTGCGGTGGGAGGATAGCTCCTCAACCACGCGCCGGTAGCAGGTTGTCAGGCTCTATTTTTGTTGTTTTTCAAGACGTCCCTTGTTTCCTTGCACTTGGGTCTGCGGCAATGCTGTTGTCTTCAAGAAATCGCCGTAGGCCCCGTTTCCCGGATTTCATAGGTCCCATATGGGTCCGGGCGGTCCACACCCAAATAGTCATAGGTCCACCATAGGTCCGCGCGGTCCGTGTAATTTGCACGATTTCTTGACATATGTGGGTTATCTAGGTTGACAAATACACACAATTAGATTTTACCTAATAATCAAGCGCTCCATCCACTATAGTGTACTCATCACTAAACTATAGTGCCCACGCGAATTTAAGCAACAACCGTTTTGCAGATACTGTGCTATTATACGCATTATTAGTAACGATGCGGCTTCGATTCTAGCAAGTGTACGGGACCGGCGCTGGTTGCTTATTTTGAAGTTGCTTAACGAAATCGTGTGGGCGCTATCATAAGTACCGAACTAATACAATTATCACCGGACTAACACCCGAAGTTGTGCATCCACCAATAATCACTGAACCAATCGAAGTAGACTATTGATTTAAAGAAATATCAGAGTTCTCATCTCGTATGATCAAAGGCATATGCACATATGCATGCCTTGATATTATGCAGCGTTACAATACTAGACATATATCGAGACAAAGTTTGATAAATCTAAAAGCTGAAAAGAAAAAAATACCAAAATACCAAAATGTTTCAAAATCTTTATAGAATACAAATCCAAACTATTCAAACCTCACGATGCACATATGCCTCACGTATTTACCCTTCTCAGGCTTCTCTTTCCGGACAAAGACCCAGGCCCTATCCACGCCTTGATTTGCCAAATCTAAAGAGTGCTTATAAATCAGCATGTCGTGAGGATAGTAAAATGCATGCCATCCTTTCAACTTACCATCTCGCACAGTATATTTGAAGACTCCTGTGTACCAACCGTGATCAAATCTAAACGCAATCCACTTGCCCTTTAAAGACTTGGCTGTAACCTCTGTGGGAACTGCATGTATCACTGTGAATCCATTTGCACCTGAAAAATCTATAGTGCATTCCTCATCTTGAGAGTCAGGCTCGGTATCGCCAGTATCGACTGCATCGGATTCTTCTGTTTCATCATCGGTGTCTGAGGGACAATTATCAAGCTGATCATCAAAATCATCATCAAATATTCCCTCCGGAATTGCATTGAGGGGCTGTTCATCAGTCGATGCCTTCTTTTTGGGTTTGGCTCTTCTAACTGACTTTGCGCTGTTTCTAGCTTTCACTGCACGCCATTGATAGTCGGTATGCCCGCATGCAAATAGCATGCACCGCCTTTTTGTCGCTGATGGCGGGGCCGTTCAATTTGATCATCATGTTTGTGGACAACACTGAGCTTGCCATGCTGTTACGCTTGGCTGTTTTGATGTCGTTCATGCTTGAAAATCCTCGCTCGCAAGGTGCATTCGCCAGCGGCAATATGTTTCTAATAATGGCGACCAATCCCAAAATATCATGATATGCCTCGCGCATTTCTGCAGAGTTGATAGACGAAACTATTATGATAAACGAAACAAGGGAGGATAGGTACTGACGAACCTGCTCGTTTACAGTGGCACTTGATGGTTCTCCACTGATCTGTCCTATTGACTGCTGTACTGACAGTATTTTTTGGGCCTTTTGTACTCTGCGACAAGTGCGACTACCCTCAGGTTGAGTGTTGCCTGATGCAGCCGGCGCTTTATCTGAGGCAGCACCAAACGATTCAGCAGACTTTGCTTTCTCTTTTTGATCGTTGGCTGTTTGGGTCGACTTGGCTCAGCAGGAGTATCGAGGCGGACAGAATCGTGGGTGTGCGTCGCATTTAAGCGAGAAGGTTCTGGGTTCCTCCGTGCGCTAGCTCGGGGCTGTGTCGACAACCCGAGCGTCATCGCGTTTGTTTGCATCCACTGAGAGTTCAGCCGCGTCGCCAGAGAGCGTGATATGATCATGCAGCAATTCCACAGATACTCTTGTTTCTCCAAAAGATGAGTCGGGGTGTGGTGTGACTCGTGTTTGCGTTATAACGATATCTGGGCCAACGTCACCTTGTGAGACGATTTCGCACGAGAGAGGTCGCTCACACTCCAATCCAGTCTGTGGACCGTCAACCGCGTGGACAAAGTTTCTATGACAGTTTAATAAAGGTGAACACAAAATCATGGCAAATTGCAATACCAACAATCTCCTGAAGGCCATGGCTGCAATGGATACAATCTGAATATGACGAGGAGGAACAAGTTTGTGAGAATGTGAGACTGTTGCGAACACCAAGAACTTAATCAAGGCGTATCTGGTCGCTTGTGCCTATTCTAAAAATATTACGGTGGGTATACCCACCGTAACGCCAAACTTTGCAAGCTCGTACCGACCGCACAAGTAGGTTGCGGGGGTTAAACATATGGATTTTCTGTGACCCAAGAGGTTGATTAAAGGACGGAAAACTTAATTTACACGACTCCGATAAGTTTTGGGCACATTACACAACCTTGAAGTTGGGGAAATAACGGTGGGTAGAAAACTTCGCTTACGGTGGGTATACCCATTCAACTCTATTTGCAGACTTCTGCAGCTTGGTATAACATCAATATACTTATTTTTTCGATATGTACTTTGATTTTGGTATATAACCGACGTACCTTTTGGTACAATATGTGCTGCCACCTCGCAGACCTCCGACACTTGCACATTCAAAATCAGGTACTATGCACACCAAATATACTATATACACAGTGCATTCCGATGATATTAGGGTTTGGGTATTTGGGTTCGTTTGGCCCGTTATCAAGTCATTTCTGGCGCATGTGGAGGCTCCATAGAGATTCGCGGGAGTGTCTAGAACAAGTTGGTCACTGGTGACATGCCGTGATTCGCAGCCAATCATCGGTAATTATTGATACCCTTCGGGTGGGTATACCCACCGTAAGCACCTCTTACGGTGGGTATACCCACCCTTCGTAGAATAGGCACTTGGATTTATATCGGATGAGCTATGCCACGCAAGATGACAAAATTGCCAATGCCGTGCGATGAAAATTTCAATAAGTCCGCCGTAGGCCCGGATCACATCGCACCGTTGTAAACTTGACATGTTCCCGATAAATCCATCTAGACAACAAAATCCATAGGCCCGCCATAGGTCCGGGACTTTCCAGCAGTGATGTAGCTATACTAGGATGGTTAGCCCCATAGGTCCGGAGGGGAATTGCTCGTAAGTCCGAGATAGGCCCGAGGTCAATTTTCGGGGCGCCCGTAGGTCCGGGGCCGGCCCCCAGCGCCTTGACAGCAGCACTGGTTTGCGGAGGCAGTAGGCTGCGATGGGAGGATAGCTCCTCAACCACGTGCCCTGTTCCCCCTACAAATTTAGGAATCGTAGGTAGGGCCATGTTTGCCTTGTATCTACCTTGTGTCTGGATGGCCAAAAACCACGACCAGACATGGCCATGTTTAGTCAGTTTTTCCGCGGCGCAACACCACCCAAGTAGGGCCATGTTTGGTCGTGGTTTTTGGCCTTACTTACCCCTTACTTACCTTGTACCTACCCAATGTCTAACGCACCATACGTACGCCCGTGAATGCATGAATCACTTAGACATTGGGTAGATACAAGGTAAGTATGGCCATGCCTATACATAAACAAGGGTAAGTAGGGCCCTATCTATCATGTATCTATACTCAAGTACTGGGTAAGTATGGCCATGTCTATACATAAACAAGGGTAAGTAGGGCCCTACCTATCATGTATCTGTACTCAAGTACAGGGTAAGTATAGCCATGTCTATACATAAACAAGGAATTAAGTGGGGCCCTACCTATCATGTATATACTCAAGTACGGGGTAAGTATGGCCATGTTTATACATAAACAAAGGGTAAATTAGGGCCCTACCTATATCATGTATGCACGTACCTCGGGTACGGGGTGAAGTATGGCCATGTCTATACATAAACAAGGGTAAATTGGGGCCTTACCTATCATGTATCTATACTCAAGTACGGAATTGAGTATGGCCATGTTTATTCATAAACAAGGGTAAGTAGGGCCCTACCTATCATGTATCTGTACTCAAGTACAGGGTAAGTATGGCCATGTCTATACATAAACAAGGGTAAGTAGGGCCCTACCTATCATGTATCCATGCTCAAGTACAGGGTAAGTATGGCAATGTTTGAATGATTTTTCAATTAAAAATATTTACTGAAAGTGTACATTTTTCTATTTTTTGCTCCTCTTGTTCCCTTTCCCTGCAGGACTGTCTACTTTTCTCTTATTTTTGCCTTTTGCAGAAGGAGAAGGAGGCTCTTCCTCCTCGTCCTCGTCCTCGTCCTCCTCTTCATCCCCCTTTTCGGGCGCATGTGCCGTCTCGGGCGCCGTTTCGTCCTCATCCTCCTCGGATTCCTCCTCGTCCTCCGCGGAGGTTCCCGCCGGTTTAGGCACTTTCAGCCCGTCGGGCTTCCCGGAGTGGTAGTACAACAACTCCTTTCCGTCGTCGTACCTTTGTGTTGCGTGCTCCCATGGCACGCAAACAAGAGGCTCCCCGTAGCGAACCTCCCCTTGAGGAAGTCATCGAGGTGCCTCTTGAACTCTGCCTTCTCAGGCACTTTTTCCTCCACCTGTCCGAACAGGTAGAGTAGTGCTTTTTTGACCCGGTTCTGGTGGACCGGGTCGTACAGAGTCCAATGAAACTCCGTGATCTGCAAGCACACGCGTAAGTTAGTTCGAAGTGTAAACATGGCCGAATATGGCCATGTTTAAGCGGTTTCGTAGGAAAACATTGCAGGTAGGGCCATGTTCGGGTCTTACCTTGATGCACAGCTGGTCGCTGGGGAGCCCCCCGCCACCTGGTGCCCAAAGTGCCATGCCGGCTTCTTGGGCACCGTCTCCACCACCACCCCGCAGAGCAGGGGGGTGTGGACCTGCGGGGTGAGGTCGTCCTTGTACCAAGAGGTGGGAACATCGGGTGTCCCCGCCTCCCACCTCTTCTCCTCATCCTCCACCTCGTGGTCCTTGCTAGCCATGAGCAAGGCGTGGTCGCCGACCTTGAGGCGGCCGTGCTCAAGCTCGGCCGCCCGCTTTCGGGCTTCGGCCACCTTGAGCCCTTGGCGCTTGGGCGCCATGGGCTCCTTGCCCTTGCCCGCCATGGCCTCCTTGCCCTTGCCCGCCATGGCCTCCTTGCCCTTGGGCCCGGCCTTCTCCTTGCCCTTGGGCTCGGCCTTCTCCTTGCCCTTGGGCTCGGCCTTCCCCTTGCCCCTGGCCTCCTCCTCCTCCTCCTCCTTGGCGTCGAAAAGATCCCGCAGGATTGCCTTCCGATCCTCTGCTGCCACGACCAACACTAAGTTAGTTTCAAAGTACTGGCAAGTTATATCTATGCAAACATGGCCATGTTTGCATAGGTAGTGTGTAAACATGGCCTTACTTGTATAGTACTTCTGTACTAAACGGTGCGAACAGGGCCTTACTTGCACATAAGAAACGAAAAACTTATCACAAAACTTATTTCAAGCAAAGAACGCACCTTCCGTTGGGACGTCGCCGTTCTGGGTCAAACCCGCAGCCTCCACCCCGGCCTTGATCTCGGCCGTTGTGGGTTGGCCTTTCTTTTGGGAAAACACCTCCACGTTGGCGGTGGTGTATGCATGCCCGGGTATGTTGCATACCCAGACATGCACCTCCCCCGCCTTGAGGCGCCACCTCCCCCACTTGTGACGGCGCCTCAAATTTTGCATCAAGGTGGACAACTTCATATGCTGGTTGTCCCCACTTGAGCCCAACGTGGCGGTGAGGGGCATTAGTTCCGCCATTCGACGGCGGAACCTATCCCTAGCCAGGGTCTGTTTATCCAGACCCTGGAAGGGATTTACATGCCCCTTCACCACCATATCGTCTGTGAAATCAAACACAAACACCCCACACGTTAGCATCTGAACTTCCTGCGACAGGACAACATAAAACACAAGCAGGACACTACCCAAACATTGCCCTATTTACGCAGTGTACACCCCCTACCTACAACTGGAAGGTGGGCGAACAGGGCTGTGTTCGTGCAATGTTCTAACACCCTAGCAAGTGTTTTTCAAGCAGGATTTCGGCTGGGTTACTCACGGAAGACGTCTCTCCTGTGTTTCGCCGCCTCCTTCCCCTCATTTTTTGCGCTTTCTGAAGATTTTTAACTGAATCCCCTGTGGACTTCACCTTGGCCATCGCAAGGGCGAAGCGGTCAAGCCCACTCCCCTTCTTGCTTTCGGCCCCCGGATCCTCCTCCTCCTCCTCCTCCTCCTCCTCGTCCGTGTCCTCGGAGCCACCGCTCTCGGAGTCGGACGCATTTAAAAGCGCATACTTGCGCTTGTATTGCCGGTACTTTTCCTTGTCCGCGAGCTTGCCCATTTTCACGCGGGCATGTTTAAATTGGTCGTACGATAACATGCCGCTCGGCATTTTTCAAATCACTTACGTTTCTAGGGAGGGAGGTGGTGCTTCGCAGGCAGCAGTAACGGTAGCCTTAAAACGGTATCGCTCGCTTTAATAAACCGTTTTGACTTCCTGCAAGGTAAAGCACCACCTCCCTCCCTATCCGTTCCACGCAGTACGCCGCCTGCGTTTCCGTGGATCGATGAGAAGGGGAAGGGAAGCGGGATTCGCGGTCACTCGAGGTCAACGCATTTCGTATTCGCATCGGACGCCCCAATTTGAAATTACTTTGGCACTTTCGATCGCCAGGCGTTGGATTCGTCGATCAGTCGGATTCGAATCGCGCCGCGCGCATGACCATGCCCCAGGGCAACGCAAGTTTCCGTCGTCTTCTAGTTTTGTTTTTTGTTCTCGCAAGTTGAAGTTCCACATAATAAAGGCCTTTTTCCAAAGGCCTTTACAACCTTTCAACAAACCGTTTTCACCATTGTAGTCTGCGCCCAAGCCCCCTTCTTTTGAGCTCAACTTTGTTTTTTCACCAAAATGACCGATTTTTTTGGCACGCCCGCCTGCACCCTAAGGTATGGTCTAGACATGACCATGTTTGGGTCGTTTCCCCATTGGGTTTTGCATTTGGGGCATTGATTTGGGCTATGTGCGCCGCGGAAGATGTCTACCTTGTGTTCGCGTGAATGCTGTTCGAACCGGGCCATACCAGGGCAATTCTACTCAGGTACAAGGTAAACATCTTCCGCGGCGCAACACAAGGTGGTTTACCTTGTTTTACTGCCAACATTGCCCAAAAATGGCCAAGTTTGCCACGTGTTTTTGGACATTGAACAAACATGGTCCGTTTTATGTACGTCTTGGCCCAATGTTGGCAGTAAAACAAGGCTAACAAGGCCGTGTTTCACCATCTCGGCTGTTGAAACTGCTTAGATAGGGCCATGTTTACACCATACTTATGATGGTACAGCAGGTTACGTACGTGGGCAAAAGCGGTTTGCAGGCACAATAGGCGATGACATCCCGCGCACAGAGATTGGCGCAAGGTGGGATTCCGGAGGAGGGACGGAGGGTCAATCCCGCGAAAAGAGCCACTGTTGCATATCGCTTGCCAAATTCTCCGGGTGAGGGCGATGGGTTGACGACGCCGCCGCGTGCGGACGATGCCTTCAAGAGGCAACGTGTCCTCGAATGGGATGCCAATCCCACGAATGGGTTTATAGATTTAGTTGAGGAACTCTTTTGGGATGGAATCATTCTGACGGAAGAATACGACAATCATCCGGCACGCGCCACCTTCACTGACATTGAACGCGACGGCATGACCGGGTAGGGCCCTACCTGTCTTGCTCTCGGGACGAACCCGGGGCGAGCATTGCCCTACCTGCAATGGGAAGGGGCCAAGTATGGCCGTGTTTTGACGTGTTCGCTGTAGGTCGAACCGAAAAGCACGGAAATTCCTGCCACATGCGACCTTGTGCGCCGGAGGCCCTGGCCAAATTTTTGCTTTCCCTACCTCGCCTGTGTGATGTTAAACTTTCATTGTGGTTCGTCGACTAAGGGGTGCTGCGGCACGATTACGGTACGGGTAGGGCCCTACCTGCGTTGCTCTCGGGACGAACCCGGGGCGAGCATTGCCCTACCTGCAATGGGAAGGGGTCAGGTACGGCCATGTTTTGCCGTGTTCGCTGTAGGTCGGACCCCCATGCCGAAGACATTGCAGCCACAGCTATTACTTCGCCCCCATGTACCCATGCACCCAACTCCGAAGCCAACTCCGACCGCCGCGACATGGACTCAGACGACTCCATGCTGCCAGGTCAGCGTTCAAACAAGGACTCGGACGACTCCTCGTTGCCAGGCATGCTTTCAAGCACTGCCTCCGACAACTCCTCCTTGCCAAGCCAGCGCTCAGACACGGACTCGGACGACTCATCGTTGCCAGACCTGCATTCAGGCAGTGACTCGGACGATTCCTCGTTGGCAAGCCAACTTTCGGATCCAAGGTGACATTCCGTAAGCTTGATTGCGTGCTGCATTATGCAAGGACATGTTTATACATAAACAAGGGTAAGTAGGGCCTTATCTACCATGTGTCTATACTCAAGTACTGATCAAGCATGGCCATGTGTATGCATTAACAAGGGTAAATAGGGCCCTACCTATCATGTATCTATGCTCAAGTCCTGATCAGACATGTCCATTGCTGAAACGATGTGGGCATGGCCCTACTCCCACATTTCTGATTCTTTTGCAACAGGCAACGCAATGTCACCATCCATTCCTTCATGCCCCATTCAGGCGAAGAGAAGAAAACGGTGTGCACGCCGCAAGAGTTTTTCGACATGGTGGCAAATGCGAAGGGCCACCGTTCGAGAATATCAATGGGAGTGCATCGCCGATACACTCTACCTAGAGGACCATCCGGCGAACATCGAGTATGCCGGCCACCGTTGGGCATTGGAACCTCCCGTCCACCGAAATCATGCCATGATCAAAGACGCGATTTTGAAAGTGGTGAGGGACGACGACATTTGTATGGCTCCGCCGGACGAGTTGAATTTGACCAAGTCCGAGCAACCCACTTTGGATGACCACGACTCCATCAAGAGCAAGGATGTCACGAGTTCCGACGACGCCAGCCCCGATGCCGATGCCCCCCCCTCCCCACACCCGATGATGCTCTTGGCCTCCGATGCCGACTCTCCGATCTCCGAGGCCGTGGCCCAAGACGATTCCCGTGCCGATGCCACCACCTCCGCACACCCGATGATGCTCTTGGCCTCCGATGCCGACTCTCCGATCTCCGAGGCCGTGGCCCAAGACGATTCCCGTGCCCATGACGCAGACACCGAACCCATCGTCCGCGAGGTAGCCGACGAGGCCATAATGTGTACTCCGCTAAACCCGGCGTTCCCACACCCTATAGCCAGGTATGGTTTCAAACCCGGTGTAAACATGGCGCTGTTTGTATATGTTCTTTGGAATACACAAGGTAAGCATGGCCATGTTCGTACGCGGTTTCGTGCAGACGCCGCCGCGGAGGTGTGGAGAACGGTCCACGCGCAAGGGACGCGCAAAAGAAGCCATGTGGTTGCAATCGTTGCGTGGAGAACAACATCACCAAGGAAGTGTCAACGAGAACCATCTACACACACAAAAGGCTTTACGGTTGGCATGTACCTCCACAACCGGATCCGGATGCCGTGCTTCCTCTTAGGCCGCCTAACCCACATGATTCTACCGAACCTACTTTGGAGACGGATGAAGAGATGGATGAATTCGGAGAGAAGGATTGGGGAGGGGGGTCTATAGGAGATGCCGATGGTCGCGGCATATCCCCGATCCCTCCACGTTCCCCCTTCCCGTCTGAGCCAGCAGGTGAGAACCTATTGAACATGGCCATACCTGCCTTGTATAGCTTCAGGTAATTGGCGAACATGGCCATGTTTGCCTAATACCTGCCCAACGTGCTCGTTGCAGTCGCCTCCCCAACTCGGCAAGAACGTGACGACACCGCCTGTTTTCACGTGAGCGTGACCTCCACACGCACGAACGAGGAGCTCCTCAAAATCGAGTATGAGTGGGAGAAGATGATGTAT
Organism: Cymbomonas tetramitiformis; assembly: GCA_001247695.2. NCBI lineage: Eukaryota > Viridiplantae > Chlorophyta > Pyramimonadophyceae > Pyramimonadales > Pyramimonadaceae > Cymbomonas > Cymbomonas tetramitiformis. The sequence goes on from LGRX02005592.1 coordinate 33,155, forward strand.
TTCCTCAACCACATCGAAGGCATTGACTTCGACGAGTACGAAGGGTGGATGAAACCCGGCAATTTCGACGATATGTATCCGGAGGATGACGTGCACATCTCTCTTCATTGCGGCAACCAGTCATGGGATGTGGCATTTCCTATCGTGGAGTGCCTTGTGGGAGTGCGATCGCACCCAGTGTTCATCCCCCATCGAGATGATGGCATGAGTGGTACCGCACACGAGGCGAATGACGAGGAGATGGATGTAATCAACGAGATACTAAAGAGCTTGGAGGAGATGGTAAAGGTGCGACCTGAAAATAACACAACAACCGCGGTGTCGCTTGCTGCTGCTGCACTTTGAGTTAATGTGGTTTCAGGTGAGGTTTAAGGTGAGGATATGCACTGGCTAATACGGTACTGGGCAGACATGGCCATGTCTTGCCATTTCTAAATGTAAACAAGGCGAACATTACCATGTTTGCACAGTTACGTGGCAATGTCCGTCCCATTTCTAATTGTGGTGTCAGTTTCGCAGGATGCTTCTGGTAAGGAAAACCATGCCTTCATGCTCATGCTCGATCTCTTGGAATGGAACTTGGAGCATGGCCTTAGTCAAGGATCCTTTAACGACTTGTTGGAGATACTTCGTCTAAATTTGCCGAAGATGTTCCCGGAGGGCACTCTACCGAAGAACTACCAAGAGGCCATAGGACATCTATCCATGTATGGCTTGCCTTCTAAGTCGGTGGACATCTGTGTAAATGGATGTTGCAGATTCGATGGAGAGCACGCAATGTGCCGGACATGCTCGACGTGTGGCGCCGATAGATGGGCCCCGGAGATGCTCGAGAAGCCGTTGGCGAGCCGGAGAGGAAAGTCCACGTTTCATTATTGGAACCTCCCGGATCTTCTCAAAAGGAATTTTGCGCACCCGGAGCTTTGCGTGGACATGCAAGCGCACGCCCGCCATATTCCATGCGACTTGACCAAGGAGGCGATGGGAACTATGTGGGGTAAGTGAAGTTTTCCAGTTCCCAATTGTGAAAGGAATGCCCTTTGAAAGCCTACTGAACATGGCCATATTTGGGCCCTATCCCTCTGGAAACCTACTGAACATGGCCGTATTCGGGCCCTGTCCTTCTAGAAACCTACTGAACATGGCCATACTTACCTCTTTATCGCAGACAGTCCAGCATGGAGGCAACGGCGGGAAAGGTACCCCAAGTTCTTCAGCGATCCCCGCAACGTGGTGATCTTAGGATGTGCGGATGGCGCCACGGTGTGGAAGGACCTGCGCGGAGTTTTCCCGGTGACGTTTCAATGATACCTCAATATGCACCCCACCATCCGCGGCAAGTTCGTGAACATGGAGGTGTTTGGGATATGTAGCGGCTCGAAGCCAAAAAGCACGCAACCTATCTACGAGCTATTTGTGGACCAGCTGCTCGAGTTATGGGATGGCGTGCCGTGCTACGACATCGTGAAAAAAGAAACCTTCAACTTGAGGTGCATGTTGTTTAAGATGTTGTTTGACATCAAAGGTTTGATGGATGACGCTTGTCGCAAGGATGTGGGGGCGTACATGGCTTGCATTGCATGCAACCTGCAAGGTTGGCGATCTAGCATCTTCAAGGGGATGCGGTATACCTTCCGCACGGAAGCCGAGCCTGGTAAACAACCTTCTCTGGTATTCCCTTGATGTACTGCACGCAAGCGACAGATATTGGTTAAGGATGGCCATGCTTCGCTAGTGTTTTTTATAGACATGGCCATACCCACGTGTAGACATGACCGAATATGGCCATGTTCGGACAGGTTCGATGATGGGTAGGGCAATGTTCACCCTGTTGCATCGCAGGTCCCGCAGAGTTTCAAAAGAGAACGGATGCCGAGATACGGCACCACGCGGCGAAGCACCAAACGCTTAAGGAAAGCGGACACTTCAGGATGAAGGATCTCGAGACGATGATGAAAGCTACCGGTATAAAATTTCCTTCGGAATTCTCACGCTTGCCGTATTGGGATGAGGCCAAGGACTACCTCATCGACTTGATGCACTTGATCAAGAATCTTGGAGAGCACGTCCTTGACGCCGTGATGGGAACTGGCTTTGACAAGAAAACGCGAACGTGGGCGAAATCTCAAGGCATTAAACCCACATGGTGGGCAACTGGTATTTTCCCCTTTCCATAGGCCTGACCCGACGTGAACCCATCCAGCGAAACCTATGTAAACATGGCTGTGTCCAGCCGTTTTGGCTTATGAACATGCTTGAACATGGCCATACCTAGGCAGTTCTGTCCGGTTTGTTCAAAAGTTTAGCATCCATACGTGAATTATGGTCGGGCCCGACACTTGAGCAGATGCGAATGGCAACTACACCAAAAGGACATCCCCTTGGCAGATTGTCGACGTGCGCACCGCTACGGGAAGGTGCTTGAAGAGAGCCGAGGAATTCGCGAGAGAGGAAGTTGGCTTTCCACGGGAATGGGGAGCGGGTCAATGGAAATTGTTGAAACTGTCTTCAGACGGAAACGCAAAGAAGCTAAAAGCCCACGAATATTTGGTGATGTTCAGAAATGGACTTTTCGCGATCCTCGCGGCATGGCCAAGGGACGATGACTCACCCAATGCACTCGCACGTTTGGTGGGGCAACTTTCAACGGTAGTCCGGGAAATCACGGCCCACGAGATCGATCTGGAGGTGCGGTTCTCTGGTACCTTGCTCTCATGTTCCCTGTCGCGTCACCAAGAATTTACATTTGTGTGAAGGCTGAATGCACATGGCGATGCCCACCTAGTTTACAGAGTGAACATGGCCATACTTGACCATTATCCCTTAGGAACATGGTTAGACACGGCCGTACTTGTCCATGATCTTCTAGGAACATGGTTGGACATGGCCCTACCTACCTATTGTTGATGGTGAACATGGGGATTCAGGAGCTGCCGACCAGAGAAGAAGGCTTTCTTTTTTCGAAGCGGCCCGCATTTGAAACTTTTACTGGCCCAATTTCGGCCAGCCCGGCCAATCTTCAAATTTGCCCGCCGCAGGCGAAATTTTTTAATTTTAAGTATGGCAAGATCATAAAAATCGCACAATTTTACGAAAAAATTCATAATCGGGACCCTTGAGAGACGGCCCGCATCCAACAATCGAGCGGCCCGCAACCGGCCCGGGCTGACTTCAAACGGCCCCGGGCCGGCCTCTCCTGATGGCACTTCTTCCACCTGTTGCCGACACTTGACAAGTACATTAGAGAGTGGCTCGTCACCATGGAGAGCTCGCGACATGGGACGAGCCCTCACTGGTGGGTCCTCAACACACATCTATTGTGTCACGTGGTAGACCAACTACGAGACCTCGGGCCGGTTCGCGAGTATTGGATGTTCGTATTCGAGTCCTTAAATGGCAAAATCGGGAGGTGGGTGAAGAACAATGCCTTCCCGGTGCAGAGCATCATGAACGGAATCGGGCGGCAGAAGTCCATTCAGTATGTACGAGGGTTACTTATGGCACTTCGCAACGAAGTTCCACGGCCACTTGTCGTCCCCGCTCTTGTACGGGACCGCGTTGTTGTGGCCGATAAAGGGAAGAAGCACACATTGACCGAAGGCGAGCGAGCGTGCATCGATGTTTGGATGCGCACCAATGTGGGGCATTACCGACGGTTGCAAGACCTGCTTGATGCATATCATGAGGACTTACGAACAAGGTAAGGCCTCATCTAATCAATGCCTGAATGGAACACTAAGTAAACATGGCCATGTTCGTGCATGATTTCCATCCTCGTTTCCACAAACTAATCCCTCAGGTGATTCGCAGGGTCAAGAGAGGCGGTCGTGGCTTGAAGAAAGGACTGCAAATGAGGATGACATGCCGTCTAGCCGCCGACGAAGATCCGACTCCTTGGCTCGGACGACCATTCACTCCCGACGAAATCGAGTTGTTGCGTGGTTGCCCCACAAAGTGCCGCAGGTTTAACAAGGTACAAGTGGGTAACATGCGATTCCGCATCGCTGCTGTGGACAAGAAGTTCAAAACTGTCCAGTGTTATTTCCGCTCTTTTTTCATCGAACGCGTGCGTGGAACAAGTGAAGAGGAAGAGACTGATAGGTGCGTGCCTTTCTGCTTATGATTAATGAGTAAACATGGCCATGTTCTAGCCCTACCTAGTAATGTATTGTGTAAACAGGGCCATGTCCACCTAGGTTCTTTCGATACCCTGGGTAAACATGGCCATGTTCAGACGATTCCTGTAGTTTTTGCAAACTAATTCCTCAATTATACATGCGTGCCAGGCTCGCCCGTCTTGAAGACGTCTATGCCATCAAGCTTGGTGGGGTCGAGTACATATTTGTCAAGGCGGCTTGGCTGCAGAAGCCGACAAAAGCGAAGATCGCCATGTATAACCGGATGAACTCCATAGTTGGCCCGGACAGCGTCACTGGCTGTTTCTTTTGCGATGACCCCGAGAACCCTGACACCGTCTTCGATACCAGAGAGCCATTCATGCTCGCAGATCAGATCGCGTCGCAAGTAGTAATTGTGAAGCATCCTTGCATGCAAACTGCGGTGGTTCTTGACCCTCGAGCAGATTTCTTCGAGCAGAATGTCCAGGATGAAAATCCTAGCGAGGACGAGCTTACTTAGTACTTAGGCCTGCAGTACGACATGGCATTTGTGTAGTGTAAATAGATAGCATCAGTTTGTGTATATACATAAACAAGGGTAAGTATGGCCCTACCTATCATGTATCTATACCCAAGTACAGGGTAAGTATGGCCATGTTTATACATAAACAAGGGTAAGTAGGGCCCTACCTATCATGTATCTATACTCAAGCACTAGTCAGGTAAGGCCATGTTTATACATAAACAAGGGTATGTAGGGCCCTACCTATCATGTATCTATACTCAAGTACAAGGTAAATATGGCCATGTCTATACATAAACAAGGGTAAGTAGGGCCTTAATTTAGTAAGGACTATTTTACTCATTTAGTAAGGACTAAATAAGCGTAATAGCCCAAAAAAAACAGATTCCAAAAATATTTTTTTCCAATGTTTTCAAGTACAGCCCAGGTACAGCCCAGGTACAGGTACCCAGGTACAGGGTAGGTATTGCCCCCTACTTACCCCTTACCTACCCAATGCCCATACTGACCTAACTTTGAGGTGCTGTAACAGGAAGCGTAAAATGTTTTTTCAGTTAAATCTTTGGAGACTGTCCATAGTAAGGACTAAATAAGCGTAATAGCCCAAAAAAAACAGATTCCAAAAATATTTTTTCCAATGTTTTCAAGTACAGCCCAGGTACAGCCCAGGTACAGCCCAGGTACAGGGTAGGTATTGCCCCCTACTTACCCCTTACCTACCCAATGCCCATACTGACCTAACTTTGAGGTGCTGTAACAGGAAGTGTAAAATGTTTTTTCAGTTAAATCTTTGGAGACTGTCCATAGTAAGGACTAAATAAGCGTAATAGCCCAAAAAAAACAGATTCCAAAAATATTTTTTTCCAATGTTTTCAAGTACAGCCCAGGTACAGCCCCAAGTACAGGGCAGGTACCGAGTAGCACAACTTTGAGGCCTCAAAAAGTGAGGTTACCAAAGCCATTCCACCCAAAACTTCGCTCCATATGTCTTACATCGACCCAAACCATCGATATCAACAATAAAAAACAAACTATCGGAAACTTCATTTCACCCGATTTTGGCTGATTTTGCCATTTTACTGCCGACATTGCCCAAGTAGGGCCCTACTTGGCTCGAAACACAAGGTAAACACAAGGTTCTAAATTTGTAGGGTCCCGCAGGCAAGTCGGAACTGTTTTTGTGGTGTGCGGCGCTTGCTTGCATGGGTGCGGTGGGAGGATAGCTCCTCAACCACGCGCCGGTAGCAGGTTGTCTGGCTCTGTTTTGTTGTTGATTCAAGACGTCCCTTGTATCTTTGCACCTGGGTCTGCGGAGGCAGTAGGCTGCGATGGACTAGCAGCATTTGCCCCATCATGTGCACGCTTTTGCGACAGCTGTAACAAACGCCGGCTTCCCATGGTACCGGAGCCGGGTTTGTCCAGCTAGTGACAGGCGTGGCAGATATGACAAGTATGACAGACCTCGCGTGGGATGACTGCTCGAGAGATAGACTTGGTGAAGAGGACATGGTCACTGCCAGGTGACCACGAAGTGATAAGAAGATATGATTGTTACAATGTTGCCACTGACGTGTCGGTCAGAAGACGGTGAACGGTCACATTATTAAAGCTGGCATGGAATAGTGACTTTCTATTGGCAGATGAAGATTTCAGGGCGGAAGCCTGTTACAGTTTTTGCAGATGTGACAATGACTTGAGATATAAGTAAGCTCTGACCACAGGTCAGGACTAGTGGACGCATTATTGTTTTGCCTTCGCAAGTGCTAGGTGGCTGTTCGCGTGCAAGTGCTAGACCGCTAAGACAGTTCTGCTCACAGTTTTGTACAATAATTCGTACTTTTGGTTATTTTGTTGATCTTTTGATGAATATATTATACTGCTGTTTTTATCTTTTTACATGTTAGGAATTTGGGCTTGTGTATAAGAGCTTGGCACGTGCTTTCATAATATCAGAATTTCAAAAAAATTGTAGCTCTACGATCGTGTGCTATGTGCTGGATTCAGTGCACCGTAGGTCATACCGTGCATGACTCCGGTCGACTGTACCAGTACTCGTACAGTACTTGGTGACAGATACCTAGGTCACAGATGCATTATATATTTGTTTACCTTTATAATCAGTTTACACTTGTATGAAAAGTATTCAGTGACCGCCCCGATATAATACGTTATATTATATCTCACAGGTTATGGGGTATTGCCCCGCTTTTATCACTGCTGACTTTGCCATGACTGGCTAAGCTTTTCCGCTTGGCGGGGCGTTGGGGCCTCGCGAGGTGTTGAATTGGCCACCTTAGGGCGTGCGGTTTGCACCATGTTGCGGTGAGATTTCGAGTTGGGACTTTCGAAGACTTCTTCGAGTGTCCGCGTTGGATTTTGTTTTCAACTGGGCTTGATCACCCCTGTCAACATCTCCTTGGCCGTCGCGTATACGACTTCGTTGATTTCGTTCGACCCCATCTTCTCCTTGCTCCGCAACTGCATTTCGGTCGCCCGCCACCTTACAATTTGCACCTCGCCTTTTCCCCAACCCCCCTCCTATAGGGATTTATTCTGATGACTTCGTCCTCCGTTGGTACACCGGCCGTGGGTGCTAGAATGCGCCTAGATTCAATTTTTGCTAGGAACGTGGGTGCTCGCTATAAGAGCACCCCACAGTCAGCGAGTGTCGCGCTCGCTGCTGCTGACAAGACACGCGGCAATGCCGTGTTGCAATCATCTTGGGACATTGACGTTGTCGTGAAGCGTGTTGCGAAGGACACCTTAGGTACGAAGGCGTCTTCATTTTCCGGGAATGAGCCGCATCGACAACTTCTTTGGGACTCCTTGGTGACTGCCTTGGAGGCTTCCTTTGTCAACAAGGACAACGCCAACGAGGACATCTTTGACCTCGTGGACGTCACCAAAGAAGTTCACCCGATCTTCAACGACATTTTGCTTCGTGCGTTGGTCTCTTTGACAACGCCCCACTCTCCAGCTCGAAGGTGGGTTGACGCTTCGGCTCGGATCTCTCCGCGCGACGGTAAGCGTGCCCTCCTTGAAGTGACCAAGCGGCTGCTGCCGCCTGGGCATCGACCGCTCCGCCATCATGAGGAACTCTTAGGCATTTCTTTTGGGTCCTCTGTTGACCCAGAGCCTTTAGTGGCCCAATTTGACGAATGTCTTAAAGCTATCGCGGCTAGCGGAGCGGGTCCCCTGGACGACGAAGCAGCCAAGAGGCAGCTCCTGGCGGCGCTGGACGCCGACTTTTACAAAGAGGTAATCACCCCACTTCGCCTGGACACTGAGTTGGCGAAGGTGAGCATCGAAGAGATTTACACACACATTCTGGAGGTTTGGTGGTGTGCAAACCCTGATGGCCCCCCACCCGTCCCAAGGCAGCTGCGCCCATCCAGGCGCACACGCCTCTAGGATTAGCTTACGCGGGTGGGGAGCCGGGTGACGTCTCGGGCTTCCTCGAGGAGTTCGCTCGCATCATTGGTGAGGCCTCTGCCCTACTTGCCTCACTCCGTCATGACGAGCGCGAGGGTACACGAGACACGCCGCCGCCACGGATTGATTCCCACCGTCCGCATGGAGGCGGTGGTGTGAGATTCCCACCGTCCAAGTGGCGTGACGAGCGGAACCGTCGGACCGACGGTAAATTTCACGGACGTAATCGTCACGTGGGATGGAAGCACCGCTTCGGAGCGTCCCCACTCCCGAAGGGCGGGAATTGGCCTCAAGGTATTAAAGCGCAAGGTGCTAGGAGCATTTCGTTTCACTCCGCATCCTCAGCCTTCGTACAGGAGTGCCCGCTCTGCCCTGGGCACTTTCACGACACTGCACGTTGCCCTGAGGTGTGTGGTTCGTGCGATGTTGACCTGCGGGATGCCGCCATGGACTTGGACGAGGTGGTGTCGGCCTTCCAGACGGCCTTTGACAACGAGAACGGCGAAGAATTCGCTGACCTGTGCCACGAGCACGACCAACCACTGGTGCGTACCGACCCTGAGCCCTTCACCTACCCGGTGCGGCACGACGTGGGATTGCGTGCCCACTATGCGGGCTTGGGTCATGGTGCTTCGGGCGACGGCATGGAGGGTGTGCTATCAGATGCACGGGGCGTCCTCGAGTCCCTGCGGTCTGCGGCTACGGCTGCACAGGTCGGTGGTGCTGGTGCAGCTGGTAAGCAACCACCGCTGCACATCGGCACTTTGTCTGTGCCGCAGGTGGTGTGCGATGCGCCACCACCTGCCAATCATGAGATCGACGCTGGGCTCCACCCGGTTTCGGCATCGGACCCCGCTTCTTTCGGGTCACCTTTCGAGGAGCCACTGCGAGTGTCTTTTATGGACCGGGTGATGCCCACATGCTCTAACCCCTCTCTTAAATTATGCTCGATTGACTCGGTTCACGAGTCGGTTCACCCGGGGGAGCTTTCCGTGATCGACGATGACGACGGCTCTGACGGTTATTCCTTTTCCGGAGACGAGATTCACTCGGCCCCGCCGGCTACACGGTCACGTGTCGGTGTGGCAACATTGCCGAGATTCTTCTCCTTTGCATCTCTAGCCCTGCCCGCACTCATGTGTCTTGCATGTGTGTCAGCGGTTCAGGGTTCGGTGGTGCTCGATTGAGCCCCTGAATTCACCGCAGCGGTACATCCCACTGGGGTGACTGCCAGCAGTCTGTCTGACTTGCCGTACTGTTTTACTTTCGGCATTTCTTTTCCTTCTGTGGTTTCGGCAGGTTTGAATTCTGATTTTTCAATTTTCGGAATTCCTAAATTTGCTCTACGAATCTTTTCCTGCCTCTGGTTTCTGGTCTTGGCTTCTGGATTATGACTCTGGCTTCTGGTTCTGGACTCTGGTTTCTGGACTCTGGTTCTGGATTATGACTTCTGGACTCTGGTTCTGGTTGAACATCTTTGACACTGACACCTTCTTCAACTCTGGTGAACTCTGCGGCTTTGTGGACCACTTCGAAAGTGGCTGAGTAGCCTTGAGATTCAGCTGTAGGAACTTAGCTTGTGAGCAATTTCCTAGCAGCAGTTTTATAAAGGGACCGCCCTGGCTAAAGCACAAGCCTCCCTCTAGCAGTTTCCAGCTCCTAGCTGTTTGTTGTTTCGGAACTTTGGACTTTATCTGTGAGCTGCTCTCTGCCACCTGAACAGCACTCCGTACAGTTACAGGGTGGTGTGCTGGATTCGGTGCACCGTAGGTCATACCGTGCATGACTCCGTTCGACTGTACCAGTACTCGTACAGTACTTGGTGACAGATACCTAGGTCACAGATGCATTATATATTTGTTTACCTTTATAATCAGTTTACACTTGTATGAAAAGTATTCAGTGACCGCCCCGATATAATACGTTATATTATATCTCACACTATGTTGGAGTATGCCTGAATTATTACAGACTCATGTGTATGCTAAGAACATGTTGGATATATACGTGCGAGTGTTGAGGTCGCTCAGGACTAGCAACATTTGTCCCATCATGTGCACGCGTTTGCGACATCTCTGCTGGAATTGGTACTGTGACATGTTCGTACTGTCACGTGTCATTTCCGGTATGTCATCTTCGGTGACTCTGCTTGTGTCAGTCTGACTACTTATTCCCGTATGTTATCAATTATCGAGTTCGTTCTATCTCGCCGGGAGCGTTCTCCCCGTGGCTGCTGTGCCTTTTCCAACAGGTTTTGGTCCCACTTTACGCTTGCGTATCGTGATTTTTAGCGTAAATTTTATTTCGTATTCGCTCTATCTTTATTTTGAGCTCAGCCATCTTTGTCGCGGCCTACGGAGTCTGATTTTCGCTTTAGCTTGGACGGTCCGGCAGTTACGGGAAATTACGGCGGAGTGGTTTCGGCATTTATTTCGCGCGTTCGCTTTCTTTTACGGATCCTTTCTTCCGCGATGGCTCTCGCAGATGTTTTGCCCGATGGGGAGCTTCTAGCTCTTTTGTTTTCTTGCGATGAGAGATTGGGCTAAGTGGAGTTTCTTAAACGCGCTCAGTTGATTTCCTTGTGCCAGGCCCAAGCTAGAGCGCTAGCTCATTTTCGTAATGCTTCTCGGATTTTACCGCAGCCTCCAGCATCTTTCGAGCCGATTATTTTGAGTCTCGTTGTTTCAGGGGACGCAGCAGTTGGTGGTGCTGCGTCCGATCCTTCTTTGATTCCGGCCGTAACTTTCTGTGAGAAGGGCGTTGGCAATGGATCCGCGATTTTGGTCACCCGAACTGTTTCTTCGCAAATTACGACCACAAGACCCGCGACTGGCTCCTCCAGTACGCGCAGGCTCACACGACAGGCTCCTCCTGTTCGTGTAGAGCGTCATTTCTTTCATTCCGTTGATTCTGCTTCTGGTTCCATCGGCACATCTGAGCAGCCGGACATTCACGCAGTGTTTGAGAGTGGTGAGAGCGAGGACGAATCGGAGTACCCTCCCGGGTATTACGATGAGTCTGACGACGATTGTGAGGAGTTTGATGGCCACTTGGCCTCTCCGCAATTTTACCCTTCACAGTTGGCACAAGCTCCTGCCTTGGGCACAGGTTCCCAAGGGGAGTCTCATGGCGGTGTTTTAGACGTTGCGGCAGCTGATTTTTTCCCGCCAACATTTATTTCGAATGGAAATGCTTCGCTCTCTTCAGAGCACGTTGATCCGGTTAACGATGACAACGACGAGTTCTACCCCTATTCTTCCGACGATCACGAGGAGCACGACTCTGGTGGTGCTTACGAGGACGATGCTGACCCCTCCGATTACGATTCTGGAGACCACCACGACTCTGGGTCTGGTGGTGCTAGCAGCGAATCTTACGGTGGTTATTCTTCTGGGTCTTCTTAATTTTCTAAACGGACAGGCAGAGCATTCCTTTCAGATGTTTCGACCACTAGCTGACGCGTTCGTATTATGGTGTTTCTTTTCGGGATGTTGACCACTAGCGGGCAGCTGTTGTTTCATTTCCGCGAGCCCTCTTATAGAGATGTGTAATTCCTCCCGACTGGCCGCGCACAACTACACAGCTAAACCGACAGGCAATTTTCTTCCGTGATTCATCTACTTTCGTGAGCAGACAGGCGGCATCTTGGATTGCTGCTGACCACTAGCCGGCAGAGATTTAGCCCAGAGGTCTTTCCAACATGAGATGAGCACCTAGCAGTATTTTATTCGGCATCCTCTGTTCAATCCTGTAACCTTGTGATCTTTCTAGCTTCTAGACTTAACCATTCTCATTAGATGTAAACTCTAGTAGCTAGGGTGGTGACTTTCACAAGCTGTAGAGCCACCTCAGATGAGGTGGTGTGCTGGAATTGGCACTGTGACATGTTCGTACTGTCACGTGTCATTTCCGGTATGTCATCTTCGGTGACTCTGCTTGTGTCAGTCTGACTACTTATTCCCGTATGTTATCAATTATTGAGTTCGTTCTATCTCGCCGGGAGCGTTCTCCCCGTGGCTGCTGTGTTGTTTCCAACAATCTCCACCAGTCGCGGCGAAGATGCTTCAACACGTGGTAACGTGCCAGTCACTCTACCCGTTGACACGAACTTGCCACCCTTGCCACGCTTCTTCTTATTCTTAAAAACTGTTTTATTAATTGCATAATTCTGTTTCAGATAGGTTCCGAGTACCATCCCTTCACTCTTCAACGCATGAAGAGATGTCGCTTGAAACCCTGCGCACCGAGTAGGCGAGTACGGTAAGATCTTAAAAGATGGTGCGTAAGGCATATATCGGCACCAAAGTGAACCATATATGCCTTAGAACCGGTCTGTTAAGAGCACCCGACCTCTGGTGTCCGAATTTTCAAATTTCAAACTACTCATCCTCGTTGGCCTTGCGCACAGCGCAAGGCCAACGAGCAGTAGCTCCCGTTCCCGAACGTCTCTAGGTCACGTGGCAAAAAAAGGGACACCATACAACGACCCGTTGACGCCTTTTTAGGCTATGGTCAACGGGCCGAAGACTCTCGACCTCGCGAAGTGCGCGAAAAAAATACTTCATAGCTCGCGACAGGTCCGCTTTTGAAGTTTTGAATTCTAGAAATCTGGACGGCAAGAACCAGGTTCTAAAGGAAAAAGCAAGGCTCGCGGCGATCGCCGCATTCAGATTCTTGGTCAATTCTGTCACAGTCATGTCCGTCATAGATTATACGTAGGAGACAAATTCCGTATGACGCTTTGGTGCTGGTGACGGTTACGGTTGCGGTTGCGATTGACGCGTCAGAGTCAACCGTCATGCGTATCAACCGTCATTGACGGTTGACGCATGACGGTTGATGCATGACGGTTGACGCATGACGGTTGGTGGCTTGGTGCAAGGATCTAGGATCGACGATGTGAAAATGATACTGCAGAGCACCGCACCGTCAGGGCATTCAGGGGGTCAGGGCTCAGGCACATAGGATAACATAGCACTTGTGATATTGTCCCCCCTTGGTCTAAATGCTGTGATGATGATGCGTCATGTCCAGGGGTGGACAGGTATATAATCGTTTGGCTTATATAAGCCGATTATATCGCTAATGGGGATATAACTATAAGCGTCGAAAATCAGGCCAAAAAGACGCTTATATTATATCCGATATAAGCGTCTTTGCTTATATAACTATAAGCGCATATATCGGCATATAAGCGCTTATATCGGCGATATAAGCGCTTATATAAGCGCTTATATCACCACCACCTGGGCTGATATATTATACTGGTACTTTTATGGCTTTTAGTAAATGTTTGATTTATTTTCTTTTATATATTTTCTTGTCTTTTTGATTTCAATATGAAGGCGCGTTGCGTTGGACCCTCCCGTCTCCTCTTCTGTATCAATACGGAAAAGTTTTTTAAGACTGAGCCCAGTGGGGGGCTCCGCCCCCACCCCCCCGTAAGTACACTTTTTTTTGGACTGCGCCCAAATACTTTCGCTTTTTTTGTTCATACATATCCTACATATGCACCTACTTTCGGTAGTCGTCTCGTATCACGGCGCGTCATGAATTTCTATCACATATGTTAGAGAGTCGTATATCGCGGAATGCGGTGATTCGATATCACATATTTTCGGGAGGCGTCTTGCACGGCGTGCCATTCATAGCACATATTTTCGAGAGTCATATGTTGCGGTATGCGGTGAATTGTTATCACATATTTTCGGGCGTCGTCCAGCACGGCGTGCCACGATTTCCTAACGCATTTTTTCGAGAGCCGTATACTGCGGGATGCGGTGAATTGTTATCACATATTATCGGTAGTCGTCTAGCACGGCGTGGTACGAATCCCTAGCACATATTTTCAAGAGTCGTACATCGCGTAATGCATAACAACACTTTGCACACGAAAATGGGGCAAGGTCATCTCAATCACGAAAAGCATACATTATTACGAGTGGAAATTACGAGGGTTCTTGAGAAATTGTTCAAAGCTCGATGCCACCGGTTGCACCGATGCGGAGATTTCACCCCTACCACCTTGGCTACCCTTCGTCGCGCGAGCACCACTTTTCCCTTTCCCACGGCCGCCACGCCCTTGTCGTTCTTGAGTGACCGTATCGCCCGCGGCACGAGCACCACTTTTCCCTTTCCCACGGCCGCCACGCCCTTGTCGTTCTTGAGTGACCGTATCGCCCGCGGCACCGGCTCCATTGCCTCTACTGTTGGGTTGTGCCTTTTTAGCGGATTTGCGACGGGGCATCCGTTTCACGGCCGGCGGTTGTTTCCATTCACGAGTCCGCCGATCAAATGCATCTAACCATCTTTGGAGCTCCGGATCCGGCTTAAGATTCAGCAAATGAGATAGCTTTGGCATTTGCCCATCGGGCCCGGGTAATATACGAATGCAGCTGGACTTCTTCACACGCGTCATCCCGACATAAAATGCTTGAAAGCATAGGTTGAAGACATTCTTCGGCGTTTGGCTTAGATCTAATATAATTTTGTCCACGGTTTGGCCTTGGAATTTGTGAAAGGTCAAGGCGAACGCAAGATCAAGCCCATGAGTTCGATAATATATCTTACTTTTGCGGGAGGCGCGATTCACGGGGAGTTCCTCGAGACGTTTGCAGATCTTAACTGGAAGTACGATACTGCGCGGACGAGTGACATTCTCACGCATATTTCCCTGGCTCGCCGAGTCTCGAAGCTCGGGAGCTAATGTCGCTCGATCGGACCAGTTTGTGGAATCCAGATGCTCAATGAGAACATTGACCGCGTAAGGCGGCTCGATCCACACCTCCTCGCCAGGATTCGCATTGTTGATTTTCGCCGCATCGGTGGACCTGCTGTCATCTCGGAGAATCAGGCTGTGGAATTTGGCGGGCGTGCCGTTCGCTAAACCACGCGAAGGATTTAAGTCGTTGTTTAGAATAATTCCAGGCGCACCGGCCACGAAAGTGCCTGTCAATTCGGGAAATTCCGACCGGATCACGTCTTCATGTCGGGAGTCCAAAAGTGTGGTTGCAATAGGTCGCTTCCAACGAATTATCGGTTGTCCACTGAGCCGCGCAAAATGCCGTGCACGCACATCATTGATAGCTTGTCGTTGCCGATTGCCAGTCACGGCCACCGTCGCGAAGAGCCAATCGCGGTCCATTTGTACATCCGATGCCGCGAGCACCTTCAGCCGGTCCAAATCGGACTGCGTAATGGGTCGTTCCTCCGAACGGCATCGTTCAATGAAGCGGACGTGATCCGGGTCACTAGCTGCTCGAACCTGCGTACGAACATCAACACACCAATAATGTTCGCGGTCGCATGCAAAAACCGCGGAAGGATTCGGTATTGAAAATAAATAAGATTTCCAGGAGGTATTAAAGTGATCGGAAATACCTGTTCGGTTAATGGATAGCGCCGGATAGCTTGGAATAGACGACCAGCTTTCTCAGCCACATCAAATGATCGTTGGCCGGAAAAGACGTTTAAAGCTTGTTTGTACAACGATTTTCCCAGCACGGGGGCTAGTTGTCCAAAATCGCCCACAGCCACCACCGCTAGTCCCCCCCATTCAGTTTTGGCCTGGTCGCCGACTCGTCGGATTTCGGCACAACGATCTTGAAGATGTCCATACAAGCATGCCTCAACCATGGAGATTTCGTCGATAAGTAATATGTAGGCGGTACCGGGGCCAAGGCGCACCGCGTACTCCGCCTTCGTGCCCGGATTCATGGCCTTCAAAGGCACCGCCCTGCAAGCTTCCGTGGGCTTCATATCACCCAAGTTATGAATGGTCCGCGCACCTGGGATGAGAGCCGCCGCAACCCCGGACGGAGCGCAGCAAACCACGGTGCCATCATGACCGGATAAAAAATTCGCGGCGGTGCACAAGGCTTTGGCGACGTAACTCTTGCCGGTGCCCGGTCCGCCGTCCCACAAGGAAGTCATCGGTGGAGGTGGAGGAGGCTTGCTCTGCGCCTCGGCGGCCAGACATAGGGATAACCATGACAACACGGGGGTGACCGCA
>LGRX02005594.1:0-17529 GCA_001247695.2 Cymbomonas tetramitiformis
AGTCATAGTTGTCAGTTATAGTTTAAGTCATAGTTGTCAGTTATAGTTTAAGTCATAGTTGTCAGTTATAGTTGTAAGTCATAGTTTTCAGTTATAGTTGTAAGTCATAGTTGTCGATTATAGTTGTAAGTCATAGTTGTCAGTTATAGTTGGAAGGCGCGAGATGGCAGAGAGTTGCGGCCTCTCGGCTCGCTGCAAGAGTAACCCTCGTCGCATCATTGCTTACATCCTAGGCCTTGCTGCCAACATGTCCGGGGGCCCTGTACTGGTCACGCCCACGTCATTCCTGCCACCTAGTCGCCCACATCATCTGACACCATGCACCAATGGAGAGCGCCGCCAGCAGTGCCGCCCTACCTTGTACTCGCTGTCCACCTGCTCTTGGTGCTGGGTCGCCCACTTCCATTTCTCCGCAAGTTCCTCCCCGACCTGTGGCCATCAGTCCGAGATAAGTTCCACTCCTCCGCAAGCTCCGCAACCTGCAACCTTTACTCGGAGATGGCTGAGTTCCATCTCTCCACAAGCTCCTGGTTGGCCTGCGACCTTCACTTGGAGATAAGTTCATCTTCCTCGCAAGCTCCTCCCCGACCTGCGACTCTCTCTCTCGGAGATGAGCGCGGTCTGGATTTCCCCTATGGAATTGTGAAGCGCTTCCTTAGAAATCTCTCAAGGGGTCCAAGGGGGTCCACGGGGGTCCACGGGGGTCCACGGGGGTCAAAGGGGGACGGGGATAGGTAAGCACTGCGCTGTAACTTTGTTGCTCAACCAGGATTGCATCGGTCTGGCACAGGGATACGAGAGCCGTCGATGAAAGTGATTGATCCCAAAGGCAGCGTTGCTCCGTTGGAACCCAATTTTGCAACGCCGTTGTTAGGCGTTATCAAGAAGCTTAGAATGCATGCAACGGCCCGCTGCATGTGTTGCTGCTATAAAGAGCGCTCAACCAGCAAGGATCCGCAGCATCGGCGGACCCGACAGCCGTCAAGCCCCCTGCTGCCCCTAGAGAGCCGAGCAGCTCACAGAGACCGTTGATCTGGGGGCGCATCCCGGTGAATCCCACGAGTGGAATCCGCACCTCGTTCTGCCAAGACAGGAATTTGTCGCGCAGCCGATCGTGCCTTCCCCCTTTGCTCGACCGGGGGGTCCCTGCGCGCCCTCGAGCTGAAGTCGCGCCACTGAGGAAAGCGCTGTCCTCACTCCGCACATGCAGGCTTCCACCGTTTGCAGTTTCCGCCTGAGCCGAGCCGACGTCACCCTCCTCCGGGACCTGTGCTCCAAGCTTCATGCTCAACGCCACCTGCGAGTAGCACCCCGCACAGTCAAGCCCCGAGCCCCGCAGCCTCAGCTTCCCTTCACCGCATCTTAGCCCATTCAGCCCCGTGTGCCCCAAGGTGTCATCAGCCGGGCTCGTGGCCTCTACCGTAAGCGAGGCAACCACTCTCGTGTCAATGTCCGCGCATCCAACAGGAAGCCGCCTGGGTGCATGTGTGGTACGCCTTCGAGGGGGGTAGTCGCTGTGGAGCTCCGTATTGACGGTGTCAGAGGGTGAAGGGTGTGACGGGGCGCCGCGCTTGACCGCGGCGTAGCCCGAGCTGGGCGGAGCCGGGGAAAAATTGAGAGCCAATCAGGGAGCAGAGAGTATTCCACAAAACCCTGATAGTCAGGACGTAGGTGAGAGCCTCTGATTGGCTAGAGCTAGAGAACGACGTAGCAGGGGAGATCGAAAGAAGCCGGAGCCGCAAACTCTTTGTTCTCGGAGCTCTTGCCTTCGCATGCGCATTTTGGCTCTGGCCGGCGGGCGAGCAGGGCGATGGGGCAGCGCAGGCGAGACCTTGCACTTAAGCTCAGCGTGGTACATGAGCTCCTGATTTCGGGGGTTCTTGGCGCAGTTGGATAGGATCTCCCGCGCCAGCTCTTGCGCCGCCGCCGAGACGCCCCCCTCGTAGCGCAGCCGCAGCAAAGTGTACACCCCCGAGCGGATGATGCGCACCTGCGAACCGCGCCCCATCCCCGACCCAACTTGGTGTTCGCTGCGCATACCCGCCCCTACCTCCCCAATGCCCAGTAGCTACGCATACCCGCCCCTACCTCCCCAATGTTCACTTCTCCTGCCTCCCTGCCGCCCACGCCCCAGCCTCCATTACCCTCAGATGCTCACTCAAAAGTCCGATATTTGCGCTGACATTGTGCCGTGCATCTCCCTCAACTCAGGTAATCAGAGCTCGGCAGCGGTCATGCATGCCGGTGCGGAGATGACCTGATTCTCCGGCGATCTCGAGAGCCCCTTCAGCGCGCCCAGCACAGCTTCGCGCAGCTCCTCCGATTCCGCGCCAGCTGCCTCCCCCTCTCCTGCCGCCTCCTCTTCCACGGCAATTCCCTCGACCCCCATGGGGTCCCTGTCCACCTCCCCCAGGCCGCTTTCTGCGAAGGCGGACGGGGGCCTGTGATAGAGCATCGTCACCAGGGTATCGGTGACGCCCGCCTCCGCAATGTGCTCCGAGACCCCGGCGCCCTGCAGGACACGAGGGGAGCGCAGGAGAGAGGGTTAGTTCCACATCTGCCGCAGCTGTGGTGTTCCGCTGGGTTGCTGATGGCGCGTCGTAATCATGCTACGACCGTGTCAGAGGCAAACAGGTTTATGGCACTAAATTTCAGTCGCGCTGTGAATAATATCCCAATCCAGCGCCCCTCTAGAGCTCCATGTGACGTGCAAAGGCGCGGACGTATCTGAAGTATGCGAATCAAGGAGCAGACACCGGGTGGCCACAGGACTTTGAGGGCTGGAGACACAATTCGGAATCATTGCAACTCAAAGCGCTCCGATCGCCAAAGTGCAGGCCTTCTGCTCGGGTATCCGAACATGCGATCAAACGGTCAGCACTAATTGAGAACTCCGCGTGATGCCGAGGGCATTCGTGGCAGCAAAGCGGCGGCTTGTCTGAGCGTCGCCTGCGCGCGTGGCCGGCAGCGACAGGTGTGCCGCGCGTCACAAGAATGGCGCAGATGCACCAGAAGCACGGAATAGCCCGGCAGGCACTTGCAGGAGATGCCTCGAAGCTCATCGGCAGCTGCTGCTTTGGTGCGGAAGGCCTCAGCCTGCCACAGCGCCTGAGTCTGGCGCGTGGGACAAAGCGGATGCCACCTGCGGCGCGCTGGCGGAGAGACATGTACCTTAGTGGCAAGGCGAAGGACACCTCTGGCAGCGGCAGCCTGCAACAACCTCAGCTCGCTCTGCAGCCCACACACCCCGCCCTCACCTCCAACCTGCCTTCCGCATCACGGCCCGCGCATTTTGCAGCTCTCCATCGCGCAGGTCGCGTGCGCACAGTTCCACCACACCCCACCTGGGGGGCATGTGGGAGGGGGTTGCCGGACGGCAAAAATGATGGAATGAGTCTCTCGATAATGGCGCTGGTCGCAGGGAGCCAGGGCCCACAGCGCGGCCCTGAGACCAGCGGACGGGTCGGCTGGCAGGTGCGGAAGGGGGCGGGCTTAGGGCGGCGGCGCGCCTGGAGCGCTACAGTCCAGGCCTCCAGCAAGGCATTCGCGCCGTCGTCCCACTTGCCCCCTTCAAACTCGCAGTCGCCATCCCAGCCACCGCCCTGCAGGGTGATCACCTCGATCGCCATGCACGCCTGCATCCGCACCTTCGGAGGGGCCTGCGCCCCCAAACCCCCCTTGCCCCCTGCGCTCACGCCTCCCTCAAGCAACTCCATCGGCACGCGTGGGTGCACCTGCATCATCATCCGGTGCCGCCTGCCAGCTGGTGCACCCAGCATGGAGGCAATGCACGGTGGAGATGTACCAGCTGGCGGTCATCTTCTGTGGCTGATGGGGCGCACACAAAAAAAGCCGGGACCACCCATGTCATATACCGCCAGCCTGGAGGGCCCCGCCAGCGGAGCCGCCGCATGCAGAGGGGCAGTCTCAGGTGCGTCGCCTGAGAGGCCTCAGAGGGTGGCGCACCGCCTGCGTGTGGAGGATGGAGATGAGGCAATTCAGGACGTCCTGCCTGAGAAGTGCCAGCTTAAACAGGTTCCCGTCGTCGTGAGCGAGCTCCCACATCGCGCTGCCCTCCCGTGGCCACCCCGCAGTCCGCCAGCAGGCCACGTCAGACCATCGCCGCCCTTCTCTCGGAATCGGGGCTGAAACCCGTCTCCCTAGCTTCCCTGTAGAGACCTGCTCGGAATGGAAACCTGGGGTCGAGGGAGGTCCAGGGGGGGGTGTTGCATTTCGGGCAGCCCTGGACCTGAGGTGAACTGTGGCGGAGGCTGCGAAAGCGCGATCACAAAGTTTTCAAGGTACTCCACCACCCTGGATTGCGTACCATGAGCAGGAGGAAGTTCCGGTGCCATCGGTACTACCTATGTACCTATGTAACAGGTTTCAGGCTCTGCCATTGGTCGCAGGCTAGGCGTACAGCGGCTAGCAGGGAAGGTGCACAGGGACCACCTGCTAGCGGCTTCCTGGATCGCCTCCATGTATGGCATGCGGGCGGGCGTGACCGCCAGGCGCATGAGCCATCGGATCAAGTACTGCATGATCGGGGTCACATCTGGCGGCGTCAGCGATGCTCCAGGGGGCACCGTCCAGATGCTGCGCGCGCCATGCTCCCCCGCGCCTTCCCCCTTGACAATTGTTCCGCTCAATGCTGAACAGTGGCTAGCATCCCCCTTCCTTCCCCCTTCAAACTGTTCGCAGCGCTGCACAGTGGCTAGCATCCCCCTTCCTTCCCCCTTCAAACTGTTCGCAGCGCTGCACAGTGGCTAGCATCCTGCCTCCTCCAAACTGCTCCGCAGCGCTGCACAGTGGCTAGCATCCCCCTTCCTTCCCTTCAAACTGCCCGCGCTGCACAGTGGCTAGCATCCCCCTTCCTTTCCTCTCCAAATGTTCTCGCAGCTGCACAGTGGCTAGCATCCCCCTTCCTTCCCCTTCTGCACCTGTTCCGCCCAATGCTAAAGCGGCGAACAGCTGCTGGCCCCACCGAGCCGCTGGACCCATGCGTCCTTCACATCCCCGAGGAACATCCACACCATGGACACCTGCATGCATCCTCCCAAGCCACCTCCCACATGCCATGTGGCCTGAGGCGTGATCAAATAGTCCGCCCGGCCAACACCCGGGTGAATGACAAATGAACACACCTGCGCATTGACGCGACACCCTGCAGATGATAATATGGAAGGAATTTCGATGGCATCCCTCATCACTCGAAAGCATAATTATGGCATCAGCTTGCTGGCGAGTATATATGCCACGCCGACTGGCCAGAGGTACATCAACCAAAGTCAGCCTGACCGACACCCCTGAAGCAGAGACCAACCGTCCACGAATAGGGTGGGGCCGTGACATGGAACTATACACATGAAGCTGAGGACAACGTGGATGGTAGCACACCCGAAGGGATGCAGGTATGTGCCTATCTCATCGCGGCCATGCACATCTACGCGGCATCACGTGACCATAGGTGCTACCTCTACGCATTCCACGTGGCATGGGGAAATAGCCCAACGAGCGCTGCTGGAGGAAAAGCGGCAGCGAGAACAGGGCGCAGTACACCGCGTCGCGGATACGCTGAAACAAGGATGGCGTGGATGACAGTACAGCCCGTGGACATGAATCACCGCCACATGCAACGCGCATTCACTGGCGCGTGACGCACTAACACCCGAGTAATGTAGAGTGAAAATGTTTTGGCGGCCAGTCTCCCGGAGGGCTTGGCACGTGCAGCAAATGTTGTCTGCGGGGCAGGCGGCGCCAACAGTTTGATGCCACCCCAGGCAACAACCTGGGTCACAGTGAGTCCGCTCCTGGCCATTATCTCCCCGGTAGCTTAGATCAGTCGTCCACAAGCCCGCGAGCTCGGAGGCTCTCACGCCAGAGAGGAGGCGCGCGGAAACCCCCCGGCCCAGTTCTCCGGTGAACATGCAGCCGGATGGCGAGATGCGCCGTGCGTCGATTCCACTGCAAGGATTGACAGAGCGCTGGGCCGGAGCGCCAGCGCACGCACGTGGAAGCGGAGTGCTACAATGCGGTGATCCGACGGGGCCTCGGCTGGCCGCGCGTCGAGCATCTCGAGCAGCCTCTTTCCGGCATCTGGCCGTGAAGCGCTCCGCCACCCGCCACCCCTTCAGCGCCATGCTTTGGACTGCGCCAAACGCGGACTGCGCCTTAGGGGCAGGATATCGGCGTAGATCGAAGGCTTCTCAGCCGACGGATCACATCACGGTCCATCTCTGTCATGCAGGCGGTCGGGATTACTGACCAATTCTCCGACTCAGGGGCTTCTGACACTGGTTGAGCTATGAAGCAGTCAGTTTGGCTTCTGAAGAGCTCGCCAACAGCACGAGGTGGCAATGCAGCCAGTTCACCAGATCAGACCCGAGAGCGCATCGACAGTGCTGTGCGCTGTGCGCCGAGAGGTGCAGCTCGCAGAGCAAAGGGTAGCGCCTCCCCCGCCCCCCTAGAAGCGCCCTCTTGGAAGAAGCATTGCGGTGCAGGAGCTGTGCATTTCGCCGGTTCACTCGCGCAGGAGACCCTCGAGGAGTGGCGAGGCGCGCAAGGCCGGGGGGCGGTCGCGCACCGAGCAGAATGATCAGCCCTCCTCCCGAAATTAGCATGGTGCGTTGTTCCGGACCGAGTCTGGTGACACCACATCCCAGCAGGTCACCCCTACCCTACCACCCCTTACCGCCACTTTCCATGACGATTCTAGGGTTCAAGAGGATTGCAGGGCGCAAGAAGGCTGTGCAGCGCGCAATGTGTTGTGTATAGTCATGTGCAGAGCAGCCCTCGGAATGTCACAACGGGTCCCATGTCCGTTCACGTAACTGTACCGAAAAGTGCCATGGTAGAATGCATTGCAATCGTCCATCACAGTGGCGCACATTGGGGAGGCCCGTATCACAGCGCTCCAACGCGCCAAGCCCCCGATGATGATCACGCAAGCCCCCGATGATGATCACGCAAGCCCCCATGATGATCACGCAAGCCCTCGATGATGATCACGCAAGCCCCGATGATGATCACAAGCCCCGATGATGATCACGTAAACCCCCGATGATGATCACACACGCGGCCGCACAGATTCCACATGGCTTAGAGACTTAGGAAGGGAAGAGCCGCACCTGGCAATGCTCCAGCAGGCGCCATGGAGATATTGCATTGTCAGCGCGTCGGTCTGTAAGTACAGCGGGGCACCTCCAGTCCCCACGGAAGCAATGGGCTCAGCTCCAGGGTCACCCACAAGGCTGTGACGCAGCAAGCCGATGATGCCGTGGATCTGGCTGGCATCCTGCGCGCGTGCAGCCCCCCGTCGCCCCCATTTGCGTGAGGGGTCCGGGGACACCATGCCAGGTCCACCACCCACTCCCGCAGCAGCCACCATGTCCCCCTGTGCGTCACGGACTTCGAAAAAGGAGGGAGCGGCCGTCACCCTCATTACTACCGGTCAAATTTCAGTATTGAATCAGCAGAAGTCAACAGCATTTGCAGCTGACCTCTGCTGTTTCAATACTGAACTTGCCATGGTTTGCACAGGCAAGATGCATCAACACCTGTGACTCCCAGGAGAAGGCTAAGTATGCTTGTGTGCTGAAGGCGGAGTACGACTTTTACAACCCGGCCATCTACCTCACCAAAGACGTGGACACCACCGATGGCCCCGTCATGCTCTACCGGTACTACGGCGATTCCTTCGAGATGGCGGAATGACGAGAACTCTGCCGCTGCAGTTAAATGAGCGGAGCTGTCAAATGTAGTGTAGTATAATGTAGAATAATTAATTCTTTGGCCTCCAATCTGACCAGATTGTAATATTGCATCGTATCTGCACCGCAAACCGCCTTATGTTGCTTGCATTCTCACTGGCACGCTGCTTCTGAAATGATTGTTGTGGAACCGGAAATAATGGTATGGGCCAGCTACGCCGTGGACTGGTGGGGCAGCTACGCCGTGGACTGGTGGGGCAGCTACGCCGTGGACTGGTGGGGCAGCTGCGCCGTGGACTGGTGGGGCAGCTGCGCCGTGGACTGGTGGGGCAGCTACGCCGTGGACTGGCGGGGCAGCTACGCCGTGGACTGGTGGGGAAATTGAACCAATATCTTATCTGCTTTTCAAATAAGTATTGTGGAACTGGAAAATTCCCTAGCTTGGCTTTAGAATTCCCTAGCTTGGCTTCAGAACCCCCTAGACAATGAGCCCAAAAGCTGTTGACTCGGTTCAGAGCTCGGGGCCAAGTCTCTCAAGTTCTCAAAGCACCTCTGGCCCAAGCTAGGACCACGCACCACAGTGAGAGCTCTGACACAAATGAGAAATGCAGGCCGAGTGAGACCCTCAGATCCTAAATTGATGGCACTCCCTCAAAGGGCTGAGATGAGCCGACCCTGGTTTCACGAGGCCAAGTTGAAGGGCTGCTCGGCAGACCACGCTGCACGCCTAGATTGATGTCACTTGAGGAGGCCACCGGTTGGTGGATTCAGATTAGTTGATCAATGATTAGATCTTGCTGATTGGACAGCCGTCATTTCTAGGAAATAGAAATAACAGAAACTGTGGTTTGCAGCTCACTCTTCGATGAGCAGCAAATTGTTCCAGACTTGTTCAGAATTGATCACCCACGCGCCCACAACCTGGCAAAGCGAAGGGCGAGGGGGGTACCCGGGACTCTGAGACAGGCAACCCCTAGGCTTAGGGGCTGCTTGGTCACACCCGGGATCCCTCAACCTGTCAAGTCTGACATACCACCACCGAAAGAACTAGAACAAACTAGCTGACTCTAGATGTAAATGCATTTTGAAGAAACCTCTCAGTTCATTCTTTGTGTGTCGCTGTGAGATGCTCCCCGGCAATAACCTCGGACCGACTCCTTTGGCCCCATGTAGCCACAGAAGGCCGGCTGCCCTATGTACCCATACCTGGGATCAAAAGAACCCAGCACACACACTTCGGAGCACTCATCCGGACTGTGCAGTGCTTACTAGTGGAGAATGAGGCGCCGAGGGGAAGCGGCGGGAAGGTGGCAGAAAGGGTGGAAGGCTGGCACTCACCGTGGCGGGAGACTCGGTGGCCAGAAACATCGACCCAGCCGCAACGACCTGCGCACGCAAACTCCACGGCCCGTGTCACTGCCTTGAACCCGTCAGGTGGCCTTTCGGCCGTGCTGCCATATGCAGCTTGGTGCAAGAGCCCACATGCAGCCTCCCCTCCCACAACCTGCCCCCCTCCCCCCCTCCACAGCCTTCACACAAATCATGATCATCAGGGAGCTAGACCGCGCCTGCTCGAAGACCCGCTGCTGCTGGCTGTTGCTGTGTACGCCGTCCGCGCCAGTACCCGGAATGATCCCCGAGCTCTCGATGATACGCTCGAAGCTGCCCTCCGCGTTCAACAGCGAACGATTCGGGCCCCACAGAGTCGGCTCCGACCCCTCCGGCACCAGCTCCGGTGGACCTGGGTGCTGCGCCAGAAGCGCCAGCCCGGCTGCCGCCACCACGCGTGCGTCCAGAGCCGCCTTCCTGAGATCTGCAGGGGCAGACGCGCCGCCCTCCACCTGCACCACCAGCAGCTTGTGCAGCAGCGCGGAGGCGTCCGGCGGCCTGGCGGCCATCCCTGGGGCTGGGCTCGGTCCGCGGCTGGCGAGCTGCTTCGACAGGCTGAAGTCCGAAGCCAGCAGCGCAAGCGCGCCCCCCAGTAGGTGCATCACCACAAGCCCGGTGTTCCCGAGCATCACCGCCCCTGGACAAGCCTCGCCCCCCAAACCTCAGACTCTTGATGTCCCTCTTCAGAGCCTGTTGTTCCGGAGCGTCCGAGCTGCCGCCGGATTTGAGGCCCCCCCCTCGGACCCTTGCGCAGGTCCTCGTCTCAGTGCTCTGGCCCCATGTCGACAGCGCGCTGAGAGAGAAGCGGAGCATACACCCTCTGGCTCCACCACCCCTTGTGCAATGCCACACGATGCACCTTGGGCGACACGCAGATGGAAGGTATGTACTCCCTTCGCCAAGAATCTCCGAGAAAGCTCGGCTCATGAGGCAGACTTTCAGCAGCCTCCGGCATGCACGAACTCACCATGAAGTGCTTGCCGCAGGGGATACGTCACGCTCCGGTCCACGGCATTGTCACCAAGCGCCACAACCAAGGCCCCCCAGGCGCCCAGCCCCGAGGCCTCCATCAATCCCACCAGAGTGCCCTGCATGCGAGGCGGCGCTGAACCCCTGCGACAACCCCCCACAACTTGTCAGCGACGCCCCCCACAACTTGTCAGCGCGCCTCCATCGCTGTCTAGTAGGTGCCCGGCTGCATGCACCAGGCGGGCCCCTCATGACAACGATGGAGGCGATCTCTGCGCAAACCATTTGAAGCACACTGAACATCCAGGAGGGGCGGGTAGTGCGCCTCGGGACCGCAGGAGGGGCGGGTAGGGGCGGCTCGGGACCGGGTGGAGGGGCGGGTAGGGGCGCCCGGGAATCGCAGGAGGCGGGTGGGGGCGCCGCGGACCGCAGGAGGCGGGTAGGGGCGGCTCGGACCGCAGGAGGCGGGGAGGGGCGCCTCTCGGGACCGGCAGGGAGGGGCGGGGGTAGGGGCGGCCTGCGGGACCGGCAGGAGGGGCGGGTAGGGGCGGCTCGGGACCGGGAGGGAGGGGCGGCAGGGGCTGGGACCAGGAGGGGCGGGTAGGGGCGCCGCGGACCGCAGGAGGGGCGGGTAGGGGCGGCCTGGGACCGCAGGGAGGGAAGGGTAGGGGCGCTTCTCGGGACCGCAGAGGCGGGTAGGGGTGCCTCGGGGCCGCAGGAGGGGCGTGGGTAGGGGCGGCTCTTCGGGGACCGCAGGAGGGGCTGGTAGGGGCGCCTCGGGCCAGGAGTGGGCGGGTAGGGGCGCCGGGGACCGCAGGAACACCACATCAGCTGGGTGCCTGGGACCTGGAGGAGGCACGCTGGTGGGGTGCCTGGGCCTGATGGACTGGGCGGGTAGGATGTGCCTCATGGCTGGTGAGGCGGGGAGCACCTCGGGACCGCAGGAGGGGCGGGTAGGGGCGGCTCGGGACCGCAGGAGGGGCATGTCGTCGGGGCGGCTTGGGGGACCCGCAGGGAGGGGCTGGTAGGAGCACCTCAGGGACCGCAGGAGGGGCGGGTCGTAGGGGTGGCTTGGGGAGTGCAGGAGGGGC
This sequence comes from Cymbomonas tetramitiformis, assembly GCA_001247695.2. NCBI lineage: Eukaryota > Viridiplantae > Chlorophyta > Pyramimonadophyceae > Pyramimonadales > Pyramimonadaceae > Cymbomonas > Cymbomonas tetramitiformis. The sequence goes on from LGRX02005594.1 coordinate 11,159, forward strand.
GGGTAGGAGCACCTCGGGGAGCGCAGACCGTTCAGCTCTGCAATGCACGTCGAGCACACCTCGAGCAGTGCGCGCGGCAGCTCTCTGGACTGAGCCGAGCTCCCGAGCATTCTCCTCCCTGGGCATGCGCCCATCCACCCCACACGCGCCCCCACTTTGCTTGCTATGCTTCATGGGGAAAGTGAGGGATCGTTGGGTCTACCGCCATGTCAGCATCGGACTCGTAAACTTATCAGCATGCTGGATCGTCGAGTGACATTCGTGAAAGATGCCCTCCCATCCTTTCCGAAGGGAGCGCCAAGACCAGCCCCTTGGCGGAAGGGGTCGGAGGCCTCACGGCACCAATCGACGAAGGCTTCACACAGCGGCGCGATGTTCACAGCGAGGGCGGGGCAAACCCTGGGGGGACCGCATGAAGAGGGTCAAAGTGGCAGCGGCGCAGTGCTGAGCGTGGAGGGAGCCCGATGCGAGTATGGCGTGGAGGCTGGCGATGCCCCCGTGCTCCACGAAGCTCGCGTGGCAGTGCGCGTCGCGCAGCAAAACGCTGTGCAGGGCGTTCGCCGCCAGCTCCTGTCCTCTCCACCGCTCCTCCCACACCTCCCCATTGGCCTGTGAATCGACCCGGCATTGATCGGAGCGCTCAAGTCTCAGGCGCGACGCGCCGCCCTGAGCCTCCCAATCAGTATCCAAGGCGAGGCCATGATCGAGGATCGCGCACGAACAGTTTCGGCAGGGTTGCCGATGACTGTGTATCATCCCCTACCGATTCTGCGGAAGCTGCACCGCGAGCGGGCGCCGGGATCTGGAGAGGGCGGCCACCTGCACCAAATATGGTTCACTGGGCAAACTGTAACCAGTCTCCGACATAGCAGCCACCCGCGCCAGCATCTTCAACCTGCCCCTCTCAGCGAGCATCCTCCCCACCCCCCATCCTCCTCCACGGCATCTGCACACTGCCTGCCCCGCTGGGGGACCATCCATCGTGCAATCCTGCCCATCAGTCTGCCCGTCATCCTCCCAGTTCTGCCTTCCTATTCCCCTGTCATCCTGCCCATCATCCCGGACGTCATCCCCAGGTTCATCCCATGGACCAAGCAGATCGTATCCGACGCCGTCCCACTGGCATCCCAAGTGCCATCCCCGGCCTGTCCCGCCAACCAGCCATCCCATCCTCCACGTCATCCCTCATAACCCGACCGCTTGGGCAACTCCCAAGCTTGCCCTCTCGTCCGCCCATTGGAGATACAAGCTGTGGTCCCACCGCCGCACTGCAGCGCTGGCGGACAGGCGCACAGACGGCACGCTGAAAGCCTGGGAAGCCGCCTGCCGCTGTCAAGGGCAGGCTCTCGGGATGTCCGACACTCCTGGCCGCCAAGGGGGTGCGTCAGCTCGAGGGTCCGCACCCAGGGTCCTGTCGAAGCATGGGCCGCCGGCAGCACGGGTCGCACATGAGGACACAGAGAGCCCCCAGAGTGAAACTCTGCGCCCCCCCGCGACCCACCGGAACCCCTTCATGCTCTATCTCATCGATTGCCCTCAGCATGTTCGATCACCATCGGTCAGGCCGTGAGCAAGCTCTCATGGAAACAGAGATCGAGGCGTCGTGGGGTTGTCAAGCTAGGCACCGCGGACGCCGGGCCGAGGGAGAGGGCAGACGTCTGGGGTAATCGAGATGGGGCATACGCCTGGGGTAATCGAGATGGGGCATACGCCTGGGGTAATCGAGATGGGGCATACGCCTGGGGTGACTGAGATGGGGCATGTCACTGGGGTAACCGAGATGGGGCATACGCCTGGGGTAATCGAGAGGCATACAGCTGGGGGAATGAAGATGGGGCATACGCCTGGGGTAATCGAGACAGCATACGCCTGGGGTGACCGAGATGGGGCATATGCCTGGGGTAATCGAGATGGCATACGCCGTGTAATCGAGATGGGGCATACGCTGGGGTAATCGAGATGGGGCATAACGCCTGGGGTGGTCGAGATAAAGGCACGCTGGGGTAATCATGGGCATACTGGGGTAATCGAGATGGGGCATACGCCTGTGGGGTGGTCGAGATGGGGCATACGCCTGGGATAATCAGAGACGTGGGGGCAGACGCCTGCGGTGGTCGAGATGGGGCATACGCCTGGGGTAATCGAGATGGGGCATACGCCAGGGTAATCGAGAGATAGCATGCGCCTGCGGTAATCGAGATGGAGCATACGCCTGCGGTAATCGAGATGGGGCATACGCCTGGGGTAATGAGACATGGGGCATACGCCTGGGGTAACCGAGATGTAAGGCATAACACTGGGGGTAATTAGATGGGGCATGCCTAGTAATGAAGATGGGGCATACGCCTGGGGTAACGAGATGGGGCATACGCCTGGGGTGAATCGAGATGGGGCATACGCCTGCGGTAATCGAGATGGGCATACGCCTGGGGTAATCAGATGGGGCATACGCCTGGGTAATCGCATGGGGCATACGCCTGGGGTGGATCGAGATGGGGCATACGCCTGGGGTAATCGAGATGGGGCACACGCCTGGGGTAATCGAGATGGGGCACACGCCTGGGATACCGAGATGGCAGACGCCTGCGGTGGATCGAGATGGGGCACACGCCTGGGGTAATCGAGATGGGGCATACGCCCAGGGTAACGAGACAGGGGGCATACGCCTGCGGTAATCAGATGGAGCATACGCCTGCGTAATCGAGATGGGGCATACGCCTGCGGTAATCGAGATGGGGCATACGCCTGCAGTAATCGAGATGGGGCATACGCCTGGGGACACCCCGGCTGGGAGAAGCCGGGCTCAGGTGAAACATGCAGAGTAAGTCACTCTGGGGCGTACATAGAAGGTTGAGCCGAGGTCCCCCGGCTTCACTGGCGGGCGCTTGATGGGCGCTTTGTCTGGCACCGAGATGTGGCTTCCCACCTCCAGCCCATCCTCCTCACTTGCGGTAATCGAGATGGGGCATACGCCTGCGGTAATCGAGATGGGGCATACGCCTGCAGTAATCGAGATGGGGCATACGCCTGGGGACACCCCGGCTGGGAGAAGCCGGGCTCAGGTGAAACATGCAGAGTAAGTCACTCTGGGGCGTACATAGAAGGTTGAGCCGAGGTCCCCCGGCTTCACTGGCGGGCGCTTGATGGGCGCTTTGTCTGGCACCGAGATGTGGCTTCCCACCTCCAGCCCATCCTCACTGCTGAGTGCTCCCCCACTCCCCAGCCCCACGCCCATCCCGCCCCCCGGCATAGTAGATATCAGACACAGCGCTCCGAGGCTCCACGTCCGAATTCGCACTTGCATATGAATGTCCAGAGATAATTGAATCGTACGCCGCGCAATCACCGCCAATCACCCGCCTCCGTGAGCCGCCCAATCACCGCTAACCACTCGCCTCCATGAGCCACCCAATCACCGCCAATCACTGGCCTTCGTGAGCCGCCCAATCAGCGGTATTGTCTGCGCCCACCGCTCTCACATCCGCGACGCTGCAGACAGATGCGAGGTCACCAGCGCTGAATCACCAAGCGAGGGGCATGCCTCCGTTGGAGCTGCACCGCCAAGGCACCGCAAAGCAGCTCGTGGGCAGGGGTGCTCGGTCTCAAGGGGTCGCACCCAGTAGCCTTGAAGTCACTGGAGAGTGCAGGCGGGGCGGGAGGCGCAGAAGCCACCGGCGGCATGTGGCCGACGACGGATGGCCCAGAGGCAGGTTCCTCGGGGCCCCAGTTTGGTGGGGGCTCGAAGCTGGCTTGGCGGAAAATACTGAAGCGGAAATGCTTCTCTCGAGGGAAGGCGAACCCCCACACGACGTTGTTCATGAGGTCCTCGACGAGACCCGTCTCGCCAATGCGGGCGCGAGCTGCGGAGCTCACTGCCAACGACCACACTGCGCCTGTATGTCACCTCCTCCCCATCCCCACCTTTCAGTGTGCAGCTCATTCCCAAAGAGCACACCACATCTGCCCCCCGCTTCCTCCACATCCCCATCGAGGGCCTGCATAAGCTGCAAGCTTATGAGTGTCATCGAGGGCCTGCTGCAAGAGCTGCAAGCTTACGAGTGTCATCGAGGGCCTGCAAGAGCTGCAAGCTTACGAGTGGCATCGAGGGCCTGCAAGAGCTGCAAGCTTACGAGTGGCATCGATTTCCGTCCTTCGTCACGGTCACCAAAACACAAAAAGTCGACCGCTCTCCCCAAATGAGGGATCACCTCAGGGGCATCCATTCATACAGGGTATCCGACGAAGATAGCCAAGGCGCTCGCGGAAGAGACAACAACATATACTTATCCGCATGGTGTAGCTTGGATGCAATCGCACACGGTGACTGCTACCCTCCACGGCTCCCCCAGGGCACACGGTGACTGCTACTCTCCACGGCTCCCCCAGGGCACAGCCCTGATGCCACAGAGCGCAAGGCAAGGAGATGAGTGGAGAAGAGGTCGGCATGTGCCAACGCAGGTGCAAGTGCGGACCTGTGGTGTAGAGGAGGATATCAGCATCCTTCTCCCGTAAGCCCATCGTGAGGCTCAAGAGCACGTTGGGTGTCGCAACGAGTGCGGCAAGACTGTCACGCGGCGTGGCGAGCTCCCAGAGCCTGTGGGCCCCGGCTCGCTGCTTCGCGAGGGTGCTCTTGTGGGAACACACTTGCGAGCCGGCCGCCAGCGCCGAGCGCTCGCGCAGGAAGCCGGCCTCGTCTGCCTCGCTGCGGGACTTGGTGGCTCGGTACCATTGTGGGTCACCATTTATCTGAAGCAGCGCCTTCCCCCTCCGTTGTGAGAGCCCTGCTCGGACCTAGCGTGAGCTGACACTTTCGAGATTAGATCCAAGGGCAGAGCAAGCGCCGCTGAGGACAACCAACCCACGTCTGCCTGCCAAATGCGGATAGGTCATGGTGCAAGCGCGGCACGTGCATATGCGTGATGGTTTTTATAGCATGAGCGCGCCATACGCGCTTGTACCGTTGCGAGATGATGTGAGTGCCGTGCTGGGCAGCAGAAGACATGTTACTGCCTCCCCCTTGACTCTACTTTTGGGCCTTAGGGGGGTCGGTACGGTACAGGGCTAGGTGGTACCCCTCCCGCCAAAGACCTCGATATTTTGCATCAGGCGGGAGGCTTCCAGCGAGGGCGGGGGCGCCTCACCCACGGATATCATCATCACGCGCGCATGGGTGGGAGTACCCCACGCGCAATATACCCAGAGATACGCACCGCCTTGCTATACCGCCGGCATTCAGGATCCCTGTCTACCGTGTGCAGTCGCTTTTCAAAACAGAAACTGGACTGAGCCGGAGCCATATTATTTACGTGCCACGGCTGGAAAACACAGTCCTTGACCGAAGCTATCAAGACAACTGACAATGTTTGTTACAGCCCCCCTATCCATTGAAACAGTTTCGAAACTCGATAACTGTGATTTCAGGCGCGCTCGTGCGACGAGAGCGGTTGCACCATGAGGACAGGTTCACATTTGGCATCGCGCCCGGCACGCTCAGGCTGGGAACCACAGCGCACATGCGCCAGGTGCAACACACTGAATGGCATGAGATCAGCCGGCAAAAGCCAGCCCACCATCAGCCCAGTGGAAGTGAGAAGCAAATCAGGAGCAGGGCGGGGCCGTGACAAGATACCACCAATTCATACATATTCCCAACCCACATGCAAAGCAGCATGGAAAGATGATACGATGTGACCGATCATCGCCCAACAATAGTTGGTCCCAGGGTTACGGAGTAAACGGACCCTGCTGGCATGCCCCAACACACACACACGGGGAGTTGGTGCGGGGGGTAGAGGGCTACAGGCGCAAGTCGGTGGCGGATGCGCAAGTTTGGAGGAGGCAACCCAGTTTATCATTCTCAGCCCCTTGGGACAGCGCTTGGGCATTCTGGCCGTGGCGTGGGTGGGCAAGCTCTCTTGAGACCAGGCTGTAGGCGGCAGCGGGGTGATGTGGGGTGTGGGCTTGGTGGTGGAGGGATGGCTCGATTGGCGGGGGTGAGCCGGCTCCAGAGACACAGCAGCAGTGCGCCGGCAGGACAGCCGCAGAGGGGCTCAGGTGGCCCAGTGAGGCTCAGGGAGCAGAGGGTGGTCTTGCGCGTGGGCTTGGTGGTGGAGATATGGCTCGCGCAGATCGGGGGGCAGGGATGGACCGGCTTCAGGCACAAGGCGGCAGTGCGCTGGTGGTGCAGATGCAGAGGGGCTTGAGTGGCTCAGCGAGGCTTAGGGGGTCCCATTCTTCACTAGTGAGCTCCGGAGAATCCGGATGAGTGTCCCGAAGTGTGTGCTGAATCCTTTGATCCCGGCGTGGGTACATAGTGCAGTCTCCTGTGGCTTCGAGGTGCCAAAGGAGTCGCAAGGATATGCATACACACA
>LGRX02005594.1:17549-32726 GCA_001247695.2 Cymbomonas tetramitiformis
CAAGGATAAGCATACAGAAGTGTGTGCTGAATCCTTTGATCCCCGGCGCAAGGCCATAGCAGCCGGCCCTGTGGCTACGGGGTGCCAAAGAGTTGGTCCAAGGATAAGCACACACACGCCCATAGTGCAGCCGGTCTTCTGTGGCTACGGGGTGCCAAAGGAGTCGGTCCAAGGACACGCCCAGGTGTACCCCGCCTCCGCGTCCCATCCTCCGCCTCACCTTCCAAAAGGGCTTTCAACATCTCCTGACGCTGACAAGTGGGCACCTAGTTCTGCTGCCAGCGTAACTCCCTAGCTCCCCTGGGAGAAGGCTGTTTTCACTGTTTGCTTCCCAAGCTCCCGTGATTAGGAGCTCCACTCGGGAAGCAAATTTCCGAGGACCAACCGCCAGGGTCTCCGTTCAAGATGTCCCCTATCTATATGAAGCATCCCCTTGATTTCTTCATCGTAAAGCAGGAGGGATGCTACTGGTTTTTCCCACGAGATGCAAGAGATCGGTTGTGGCAGAGCGATGCCTGTATCACGTATGTCACATGCAGGCGGAGTGGGGTGTCCCCAGGAGCTGGTGTCAAGTGGAGCATGTCACAGGCAGGCGGTGTGAGGTATCGCCAGGAGCTGGCGTCAGGTAGAGGATGTCACATGCAGGCGGTGTGAGGTATCGCCAGGAGCAGCCTGTCATATGCAGGCGGTGTGAGGCATCTCTGGTAACTGGTGTCGTTTTGGGCATGTGACATGAAGGCGGCGTGAAGTGTCCCCAGGAACTTATGCATTTCACTCGATGGGGCATTCTGAAAAGTGCTAGTTTACGACAGGGGGGGCTTAGTGGCGCATAAGAAAGCTAGGCCGAACGCTGGGGCGCTTGCAACGCAGATCACTTGGACGAGGCGCAGCCAGCGAACCTCAAGGTACTTCGAGTCGAAACCGGGGATGTCCGGCTGGTAGAATGGCTCCACTGCATGCAGCCGGAACTCACAGCTGCGTATTGCAAATCAAAGAGCAATCGAAACTCAAGATCACCAGGGGACGTAAGTCGCAGCATTTTATATCCGGAAAGGGATGTCGTCAGGCAGCAGTTTACCAAGTCGTGTCCGGCAGATTGCTGACTCAGCGCACGTCCGCGACATGTCGCGCGATTTAGGAACGAAGAAGGAGTTGTGATATGCCAAGTATGGTCTATAGTGCTTCGACCTGAGCAATAACTTGTTGGGAAAGAACGAAATGCGAAATGCATAACCAGCTGTACTGCGGGCTCTCGTTAACGGCGTGAAGCTGGGAGCTGCGTACGAGAATTGCGTGCCGTCGACTGGTCTGTGCTCGGGCTTAAGGCTGCGCGGCGGAAGCGCACCAGAAGTCATCCTCGCAGCCCGTGCCACCGGAACTAGCTTGCAGACTTTTGGTGGCATCAAGCAGGTAGAAGGCGCCGGCGACCTTCCGGCGAACAAGGCGCCAGCTGTCATTGCGAGTGAACGACAGGACTTGCGATGCCTGCCGCCGGGCATACATGTCAACTTCGTTCTCGGGAGCTGACGGGAGGGACCCATCTCGGAGGCAAAGATATAGACATAGAACTTGACGCACCTTCTCGACAGCTTCATCTTCATTCGTCTCCAAGAAGAGCTTAACTGAGGCGAAGAAACCGGATGGGGCCATCTAGGATGGACCGACGAGTTCTCATTCACAGAGCAGATCACGCTCTCACTGCCCTAGTGACGCTGTAAACCTACAAATTTGTATTTTTCCGTGTCAAAAGACTGCCCGAATGTGTTGTTGGCCATTGCAAATTGCACTTAATCGCATCAGCAGATTTTGCCGTCTTCTGGGTAGAGAATGGAAAGGGACAGTAGCACTACTGCAATGAGCAGTCTTCCTTAAGGCGCTGTTAATACAGTTAGAGATTAACGGTGGGCTCCACCAAAAAACGTGTGATAACATACAATAGTATATGCACACTTTGACCTCTGCACTCAAAGCTGGGCGACTATATACTTAATTAAGGTATCTATTGGAGCTGGCTGGCTGCAGGGAGTTCATGCACCCGTACAAGGAGCTTCCTAAAGTGTATGCTGTAGTGTCATACGAGCAGCCTAAGTACGTTTGGAGTCTGTTTGTACACTTTCATGTCAAAGGACGCCGTGGATAGCTTGGCTCCAACACAAGTTTCGTGTGCACTCCCTGTGCACCGGATATATCCAGGGTGCCTAGGAAGAGTTTCATGGGATAAATTTTGTGACGAAATCAAAGTATTGCATAAAAGTAGTTTTCCGTCGTCTATGAGTTGTACATACATTGCCCTGGGCACCCAAGAACGTGAACTTTCATGGGCTTACGTCGCGAGACGTGAGAGTGAACAGTCGTTCTCGATTAACGCTATTGTTTTCGCTTGTATCGAGTCGATGAAGAAGCAAAACGTGTTACACCTGCTAGCATATCATGGTCTTTGTATATTACTAGTACAGTAGATCTCAATCCGCAACAAGCATCCCATGAAGGCATCCCAAGTTCCTTGCAACAATCTATAGAGCCTACACAGGCGAGGGGATTTTGAAAAAACATGCAGTCATTTTTTACCCTCCCCCCCTGCCCACTTCCGACTATAGTTGAAGTGGGGGGTGGGGGGGACTTGATACTCTTGTTCCCAGAGTTTCTCCGAGCGCGGCCGCTGCGCGGCCTGCGACACGCGAGGGTCGACATTACAGTTGGTCGAAGAGGCTCGGAGTTATGGACCCCATAAATGTTACAAACCCTAAGTCTATTTTTGTCCCGTAAGGGGACAAGAAAGAGTAGGGGGGACTTGGGACTTCGAGGCCTCTCCGCAAAATCCCCATGACACTGTCAGGCCGTTCAAACCGCATTGTCCTGGAGCACCCTCACGGGGGACTAGATATCCAGTTGTGCCCCCTGTATGACATTCCTCGATGCATGTGACAGATGACTGCATTATTCGGCTCGAGACCGCGAGTCACAGCGATAGCGAGACCGCGAGCCACGTGTTAGAGTACTCGAGCATTACCGTAGCCGTACAACCGTGCATAGCTCACGTAGCATAAGCTACTTAGACTCTCTTGCTCTCATATGTTACATCTTTTACAGACATACATCACACGTGCAAGTATGGTTGGCACGAATTTTACCAAAGGTAATACTAGGTATAGGTATTACCAGTATTTTACCAAGTATTACTTTGCCCCAAAAAGTCATTACCCTAGTGCAGGGGGGTATTACCGCACGTTGCTGGATTCAGTGCACCGTAGGTCATTATGTGCATGACTCCGTTTAGTTGTACCAGTACTCGTACAGTACTTGGTGGCAGAAACCTAGCTCACAGATACGCTTATATTCGTTTATCTCTTATAATCAGTTTACACTTGTATGAAAAGTATTCAGTGACCAACCGATATATTACGGTGAAATATATCTCACAGGTTATGGGGTATTACCCCGCTTTTCTCACTGTTGACTTTGCCATGATTGGCTAAGCTTTTCCGCTTGGCGGGGCGTTGGGGCCTCGCGAGGTGTTGGATTGGCCACTTTAGAGCGTGCGGTTTGCGCTAAGTTGCGGTGAGATTTCGGATTGGGACTTCGGCAACTTCTTCGAGTGTCCGCGTTGGATTTTGTTTCTGACTTGGCTTGATCACCCCTGTCGACACCTCCTTGGCCGTCGCGTATTCGACTTCGTTGATTTCGTTCGACCCCATCTTGCCCTTACTCCGCAACTGCATTACCCTCGCTCGCCACCTTACGATTTGCACCTCGCCTTTTCCCCAACCCCCCTCCTATAGGAATTTATTCTGATGACTTCATCCTCAGTTAGTGCGAGAACAGGTGTTCCGCTCGGGTAAAACAAACTGGCTAAGCTCCATAATCAGTCCGGCCGAGTGCTTTTATCATGCATCTCGGAAACCCGGATAATACGAAGTGATGACTGACAGTACAGTACTACTGTACTGTCATCCTAGCGGAGTCACGGTTCCGATCAGAGACGGGTCAGGCTAGGGGCTATCAGAGCCCATAATAATAACCCTGAACCTAAAGTCCAGCACACCACCCGGAGCTGTGACCGTAGCTAATAGGGCTAGGCAAGCGGAGCTAAGTAAACAGATAACAAACAGCATTCACTGGAAACAGATATACTTTTAGCTGGGTGCCCGGGGACTTGTCCCGGCACAACCCACCACTGCGGCTAAGGCTAATCACACCTCCAGGGATTGAAACAAGCAGACTCTAGCCACTGTGAAGCTGGTCGGCAGAGCCGAGTTCAGCAGACGGATTCCAAGGCAGGAAAACATCCGAAGTAAGTTGAGATGAAACATCATAAGTGTTGACACCACCAGACCCAAGTGGGTCAGGCGGATCCCGGAGTGGAGTGGCAAGACTTTCAAATTGCAGAGCCGCTGAGGTCGATTGAGAAAAGAACGGTTCCACATCCCGCGGCGGCATTGACGAACCAGTAGTAATCACGGACGGGCAAAAGGAATCCAGTGATGCACCACCGGGATGAACCGCATCGTAGCCGTAGGTGGCTCCGGGCTCAACCAGGCCCCTGACACCACCGCCGACCACGAGTGTCGGCATCGCCGTAGCACTGAACAGAAATGTAGCCACCATGAAAAGAGTGAGCGCAAACTCTCCGATGCCAAATGGCCTGGAGCCTCTGGGGACTCCGAATCGCCGAAACGCCGCAGCCGCCGGCGGTGCACCCCCTTCAACTTCAGTCAGGCAGACATCAGGAGGGTAGTTGGAGCCCTCTCCATTGTCATCGGAGTCACACACCTCAACAGGCTCAGGGTCAATGTCAAGCCAGTCAGGGTGGACAGTGTTGAATGTTTTGAATGAGTTGTCAGCAGAAGCCATCGGGCCGAGAGCCAGAGAGGCAGACGGCGGCACGAAGGCGGCACTGCTGACCCCGTGCAAGTCAATCGGCTTACCATGCACGGGTGCAGAGGCCTTCGGCAGCAGCTGCTTGCTGGCGGTCGGCTCAGCGACACCACCAGCAAGCGGACCGCTGACCTCAGCAAATGCAACACGGCCAATGGAAAGGTGCTCATCAGGTGCGGACTCAGCAGAGGCAGCAGCATCCTTGAACTGCTGCAGAGCCGTAGGCTCTGGAGCAAAGGAATGCGCAGACAGTTCACAGATTTCAGGTTGCCCCACGAGAGCACACAAGTGCTCCATGGACCCCTCATCCCCAGCGTCATAGTACCGCTGAAAACGAAGGGCAAGCACGTCGGAGTCATAAGACTCGACGGCTCGGCAGTAGGACGCCGAAATGGACATCGGGTGAGTGTCCTTGTGAGGACACTCACTCAGCCAATGCTTCGACCCAACGGCGCGGCACTTCTCGTGCCTGCACGTTGGGACAAAGGTGCCAGACCGCTTGTCAAAAGCCACCTCCGAAGAGGCGGAATGAGCAAGCGGTTGCACTCCAGGTCGGTGGAAGCCGCGCGGAGCGTGTTTCCCATGAGGTGGCTTGGAGCCACCCTTCTTAAGGGAATCCACATCCCGCTGCAACTTGACCAACTGAGAACTGAGCCGCTCGATGGCCGAAGCCAGGCCAGTGTCAGTGGTGCAAGATGCTACGGACATGGGGCGCCCCGCAGTGCGCTTGCCCGAGAGCCGCCCGCAGCGGTACTGCTCGCGCACGCGCGCCTGCAGGGTGAGCAGACTCACAGCCGCACGCTGGTCAGCTCGAGCAAACGAGTCAACCAGCGTGGCGTAAGCCGGTCCAGACAGGGCAGAGAGGAATTGCCTTTTAACAGCGTCTTCGGGCAGCGTCTGCAGACGCTGCGCATCCCGAAGACAACTGTTAAAAAGACGAATGCCAGAGTCAGGGTCACTGTCATCTGAAATTCTCACGTCAAGCAGCTCAGTCAGAGACTCGAACGGAGTCGAATCATCAGCGAGCATACGCACCACCTCGAGGGTGGCACGTTTGCCATCAGCAGGAACATCGGCCCCAGAAGCCTCCACCCAATTACGGGCAGGAGACCCTGGCGCAGTCAGCAGCAACAGCACAGAATACAACAGCTCATTTGCAGCAGTCATGACAGGGACATTGGCAGCAGACAGCTCAAACAGGGGTGCAAGTGCCTGCGACTGCAGCGTGAAAAGCTGCTGAATCTCGGAAACCAGCTGCGAAAAAATGTCCGAAGCCGACGATTCATTGCCATGAAATTTTGCTGTTTTGTCTCCCAGAACTTTAGTGGCTGCTGTCTTTGCGCACTGAACATCAAATGAGTCTTTTCGTAACCGCTGAACGAGCGTTGCAGCCGCAGCCGATTCGTCAGCCGAAGCCAAATGCGGCGTTGTAGGGGTAGCCGAATTCAGTGCCCCAACATCATCGAAAATAGTCGCTAACTTACGCGCCCTAGCGCGTGTACGTGGTCTAGGCGTTGTGTCCATTCTTAAAATGACGGTGAGATGGGATTGCGGGCTAGCGGTGCGACAGTAACGAACATCTCCGCAGCGGCCATTTCCTGCAGGAGCCTCAGCAAGCAATGGCACAATCAAGCAGGTCATGAGCCGAGTGGCTAATCGTGGGAGCGACCCACAAAACGCGGAGTGTCCTGCCCGCTGATCAAACGGAACGTAAAATATAACCATACTCAGCGACGATACTCTGCCGAATAAATGCCGCAAAAACTGATCTCCACTTCAAAAGGAGGCCATACCGCGGAGAGAAAACCACTGTCTAAGGGGGCGCCCACCCCATCTCTGTGTCAAAACTTAGCCAATCATGGCAACAGCTTGGCGCTGTGCCATCAGAATTACTAGGGAAGTGGTGACGCGCATAACCTGCGAGAACAGGTGTTCCGCTCGGGTAAAACAAACTGGCTAAGCTCCATAATCAGTCCGGCCGAGTGCTTTTATCATGCATCTCGGAAACCCGGATAATACGAAGTGATGACTGACAGTACAGTACTATTGTACTGTCATCCTAGCTACTAGCGGAGTCACGGTTCCGATCAGAGACGGGTCAGGCTAGGGGCTATCAGAGCCCATAATAATAACCCTGAACCTAAAGTCCAGCAGTTAGTACACCGGCCGTGGGCGCTAGAATGCGCCTAGATTCTATTTTTGCTAGGAACGTGGGTGCTCGATATAAGAGCACTCCGCAGTCAGCGCGTGTTGCACTCGCTGCTGCTGACAAGACACGTGGAAATGCCGTGTTGCAAATCATCTTGGGACACTGACGTTGTTAAGCGTGTTGCGAAAGACACCTTAGGTACTAAGGCGTCTTCATTTTCCGGAAGTGAACCTCATCGTCAGCTTCTTTGGGACTCCTTGGTGACTGCCTTGGAGGCATCTTTTGTCAACAAGGACTCCGCCAACGAGGACATCTTTGACCTCGTGGACGTCACCAAAGAGGTTCACCCGATCTTCAATGACATTTTACTTCGTGCGTTGGTCTCTTTGACAACACCCCACTCTCCAGCTCGAAGGTGGGTTGACGCTTCGGCTCGGATTTCTCCGCGCGACGGTAAGCGTGCCCTCCTTGAGATCACCAACCAAGCGGCTGCTGCCGCCTGGGCATCGGCCGCTCCGCCATCACGAGGAGCTCTTGAGCATTTCTGTTGGGTCCTCTGTTGATCCATAGCCCTTAGTGGCCCAATTTGATGAGTGCCTAAAAGCGATTGCGGCTAGCGGAGCCGGCGCTCTTCTGGACGACGAAGCAGCCCAAGAGGCAGCTCCTAGCGGCGCTTGACACCGAATTTTACAAGGAGGTAGTCACCCCGCTTCGCCTGGACACTGAGTTGGCGAAGGTAAGCATCGAGGAGATTTACACTCACGTTCTCGAGGTGTGGTGGTGTGCAAACCCTGATGGCCCTCCCACTCGCCCCAAGACACCCGCGCCTATCCAAACACACACGCCTCTCGGACTGGCTTACGCAGGTGACGGGCAGAGTGACATCTCGGACTTCCTCGGGGAGTTTGCTCGTATAATTGGTGAGGCCACTACCCTACTTGCCTCCCTCCGTCATGACGAGCGCGAGGTTGCACGAGACACGCCGCCGCCACGGAATGATTCTCCCCGTCGGCATGGGAGCGGTGGTGTGAGGTTTCCACCGTCCAAGTGGCGTGACGAGCGGAACCGTCGGACCGACGGTAAATTTCACGGCCGTAATCGTCACGTGGGATGGAAGCATCGCTTCGCGGCCTCCCCACTCCCGAAGGGCGGGAATTGGCCTCAATCGCATCGGCCACAGGGTGCTAGGAGCATTTCTTTTCACTCCGCATCCTCGGCCTTCGTACAGGAGTGCCCCTTCTGCCCTGGACACTTTCACGACACGGCACGTTGCCCGGTAGTGTGTGGTTCGTGTGATGTTGGGCTTCGTGATGCCGCCATGGACTTGGACGAGGTGGTTTCGGCCTTCCAGACCGCCTTCGATCGACGACGAGAACGACGAGGAATTCGCTGACCTGTGCCACCAGCACGACCAGCCACTGGTGCGTGACGACCCTGAGCCCTTCACCTACCCGGTGCGGCACGACGTGGGATTACGTGCCCACTATGCGGGCTTGGGTCGTGGTGCTTCGGACACCGGCATGGAGAGTGTACTTTCCGATGCACGTGGTGTCCTGAACTCCCTACGGTCTGCGGCTACAGCTGCACAGGTCGGTGGTGCTGCCACTACCAGTGTGCAGCCACCGCTGCATCTTACCACGATGTCTGTGCCGCAGGTGGTGTGCGATGCGCCACCACCTGCCAATCACGAGATCGACACTGGGCTATAACCGGTTTTGGCATCGGACCCGGCTTCTGTCGAGTCTCCTTTCGAGGAGCCTCTCCGTGTCACTTTTATGGACCAGGTAATGCCGGCATGCTCTAACCCCTCCCTTAAATTGTGCTCGATTGACTCGGTTCACGAGTCGATTCACCCGGGAGAGCTTTCCGTGATCGACGATGACGACGACTCCGACGGTTTTTCTTATTCCGGAGACGGGATTCCCTCGGCCCCACCGGCTACACGATCACGTGTCGGTGTGGCAACATTGCCGAGAGTCTTCTCTTTTGCATCTCTAGCCCTGCCCGCACTCATGTGTCTTGCATGTGTGTCAGTGGTTCAGGGTTCGGTGGTGCTCGATCGAGACCCTGAATTCACCGCAGCAGTACATTTCACTGGGGTGACTGCCAACCGTCTGTCTGTCTTGCCGTGCACTTTTCTTTTCGGCATTCCTTTTCCTTCTGTGGTTTCGGCAAGCTTGGGTTCAGATTTTCACTTTTCGGAATTTCTAAATTTGTTCTACGAATCTTCTCCTGGCTCTGACTTCTGGTCTTGGCTTCTGGATTATGGTTATGGCTTCTGGTTCTGGACACTGGTCTCTGGACTCTGGTTCTGGATTATGACTTCTGGAGTCTGGTTCTGGTTGAACATCTTTGACACTGACAACTTCTTCAACTCTGGTGAACTCTGCAGCTTTGTGGACCACTTTGAAAGTGGCTGAGTATCTGTAAGATTGAGCTGTAGGAACTTAGCTTGGGAGCAGTAGTATCCTAGCAGCAGTTTTAGAAAGGGACCGCCCTGGCTAAAGCACAGGCCTCCCTCTAGCAGTTTCCAGCTCCTAGCTGTTTGTTGTTTCGGAACAGTTTGATTTGTCTGTGCTCCGCTCTCCGCCACCTGAGCACCACTCCGTACAGTTACAGGGTGGTGTGCTGGATTCAGTGCACCGTAGGTCATTATGTGCATGACTCCGTTTAGCTGTACCAGTACTCGTACAGTACTTGGTGGCAGAAACCTAGGTCACAGATACGCGTATATTCGTTTATCTCTTATAATCAGTTTACACTTGTATGAAAAGTATTCAGTGACCAACCGATATATTACGGTGAAATATATCTCACACACGTTACCAAAAAGTTTTACCATCGGTAATACCGGGTATGGGTATTCCCGGGTATTACCCCCGTATTACCATCGATTTTACCCATTTTACCATGGGGAAAATCAAATCGACGGCTTCTCAACCGTCACGCCAGGACGATTTCCAACATCCCCATTCCGTGAGATGGTGAGACGTGCTCGAAGTCTAAACAGTTCACAACGCGAGTACATCCCTGCATGGCAACACGAGAGATATCCGTCATGGATTCACCCTTCTTAGGACACTCTGACCGTCCTCCATGCCAAACTACCAAAATTTACCATTGGTAATACCGGGTAAGGGTATTACCAATCCCGAAAATCGGGGCGGCTGTCCGTACTTTCTGAGAAGTAGTTTTCGTTCGTTTCGGTGGCGACGACATTCGAATTTGGTCTAGCCACCTTCATATATCGATTGCGCATACCTCAAAGCCTCTAAGGGCACATTTGTACGGCAGGTGACTGCACCCGAGAGTGCAGCATGTAACCAATCCCCAAAATCGGGGCGGCTGTCTGTACTTTCTGGAAAGTAGTTTTTGTTCGTTTCGGTGGCGACAACATTCGAATTTGGTCTAGCCACCTTCTTAGATCGATTGCGCATACATCAAAGCCTCTAGGAGCACGCTTGTATGGCTCCCAATAATAATCATCGTAGTCAAGAACGAGTTCGCCCCATGAGGCGAATCTGAAAATGTTTTTCTGAAAAATAATAATATGATATGATATTTTCTGAAGGTTTTTCGAAGTTGGAGGAAGATAAAAACGAAGGTAAAAGCGCGCTGTTTTTTACAGCGTGATTTGCGCCTTCCTGTTTCGTTAAATATGCCTAAACCCTATTCACAGTGTGTCCTTCCTGCAAAATTCTTTTATGATTGTCTTTCGCTGACCCGTGTCTTGGCCTAAAGAGTTAAACTCTGCGGACAGGATACGTAAAAATAAGCCTGGTGAAGTGAGCAAAGAGCTGCTCTGCTCTGCGCTCGCGAGGAACCAAAAGACCTTTCGCAAATACGAACATCGGAAAAAAGAAAATAAAAATCAAAGCGTACAAGAGATTTGGCGAAAAGATTCTTCTAATCTTTCCTTTGGCGTTTGTTTTCATTTCGTGCTCAGCAGATATGGAGGACGATCACCACCGACCCCACCTCCTACCAGCAAGCGACACATACCATCGATCTGCCGTTACTGGGGGAGAGCATTTGATAGGCTGGACAGTCGACAGGCGCATTATCATGGGGGACTTCGATCCGGCCTTCGATCCGGTACAATGATTGAGGTATGAAACCCATTACCGTTTCCTCAAAATTCATTTCCCCCGCTCGGCACTTCATCGATGCACATTTATCCGCATCCATCGCAGTTTAATCGATTCCAATAATGACAATACTTGCTACCTTGCGGAAGGACAATCCAAATAAAAATATTTGGATGCTATCGATGGTTCGGCACTCAAGACTCCACGCCCTCAGCCTTAGCGATGAAAAAAACGTTGGAAGAGGACTATAACATGCAATGTCAATGGTATGACGCAGACGTGCATGATAAAATGCCTTTACGGATTAAATTTTTGTACCCAGTTTGCCTGCACTGCAGGCTTCAAGATCGTTCACAACTTGCGACGTGTACCGGCTGCTATCTTGCGCATTACTGCAAAGCCCTCAAAACTTGTCAGAATTCTGATTACGCACGGCATACGTTTTTTTGTTGTTGCGTAAGGGGCTGGATTTTAGGTCGGCCATATGCAAGATGTCGACCCTTGTTCAAGTACCTGGGGGATACGCGGCATCGAAACGAATGTAATTCGATGAGGGTTTGGTCCTATGGGGCCTACCAGCAGTTTATACGGTTCTGGGAAATCAAGTGCGTCGCACGTTTTGCAGGAATTCCAAAGGGTCGCCCCATCGTGAGACAGCAGTTATCTGGCGGACAAATCGTTACTTCGATGCACATTGAGATGCGGGACGCCACAATTTTCAAAACCCCACACTTTCAGGAGTATACGTGTTCCGCTGAGTTAACTTGTGTCCCTGGCGGATTTTATTATCCATTTTACCGTCTCGCTCCGTTTGGTCATCAAATGATTGCATTGCTTTTATTCTTCTGCCAGACAATATCGATTGATTAAATCCGACGGTGCAAGGACGGCGTCTGCAATATTGAGGTACGACAGTACTTAACTTTGCCCTGCTCGCAAACTTATTCATTTTCACTTGACACGTTGAGCGACGCACCTCTGCAAATCGTACATCTGACCACACATATCTACCTGAATATCCCAAGGCAAACTCGTCATGGAATGCGATCATTGTGATCTTCCTGCCATCGTCCGCATATGGTTCAGTGCTGGTTCCCATCTTGTTGCGATAAATGACCATACCAAACATTTCGCGTGCATGCGTTGTTCTTACGAACTATTCATGTGCCAGGAGGCAATGGATGACGAAGATGGAGTATACTGGGAGCTGATAGATTAGAACATTACTTTCCGGCGTCCGAAAGGCGTAGAGTGAACTGATTCGAGATCTCGTGCCTAGAAGTAATACTACGTACTTTGCAATGCGATAATAGCAATACTATATTTGGTATATATGATTGTGTGTATATTTAGCCTTCGCACTGCGAAATGAATTGTAACACCACTAACACTAGCAAATATTCTACTTGGAATTAAACGAACAGACAACGTTCATGCAACAATGCCTGTGTGAGGACAGTTGCATAGCCGCGTTTTGTAACGCGGGGCTTGTGTTTATGAACACACCCAATCCAAAAAGAGATCTCTCTCGGTTGATTGCTCGGATATCACACGAAATAGCACAATAAACGCATACCATCACGCCTAAACGCTTATCACATCCTACTTGTCTGCCACGTGTCGGCATTTCACTGCGCGTTATGCTGACGTGGCAGGTCGCCCGTCGTCTATAAACCGAGAATAGTAGCAGTGCAACTCCGTCTTAAAAAACATGCATATATATTCAATTATTCCCAATTGTTTGTTCACTGGGCCTGGGCAGCATGCACTTCCCCCTCTAACCCTTATTCTCCCTGGCTGACTTGTCATGATCCTTCTATCCCTACTCTCCCTGTCTTGTCAGTCATACTCCTTCGGTTTAGGACTTGGCTTTGTATCTGGGGAGCCCAGAGCGAGTGGAGAAACCCTGGTGATCACGTGCACCGTGCCTTGGCTTCTCCCATAATTCATTCAGGCGTTTACTCGCTTGGGTCCGAGCACCCCTGCTGGAGGCTCTGATCCCAGCACACAATTCACGGGGACGCACGGTGCAGTGTCGAGCGTCAGAATCGACTTCCCCTTCCGGCTCTGGGCTTAGGGGTTACTGTCGTCGTCTCTTCCCTGCTTAATTTATTGCAGAGCTTCTCCCATCTCCACCCTGCTTTATCCTGCTTACTCTATTCCCTTTCTCCGTGTCTTATGATCTTTGATCCTTGTTCCTTGGTCTTTGAACTTCGTGCAAGGTTAGGTGGGCGAGAGTCTCTTACCCCCTATGCACTAGTCCAAAGGCTGAGTGAGCTGTCAAACAAGACACTCGGAGTGAGACTGAAGTATGCCCCTCTTCACACCCGCAGCCCAAGCAACCACTGTCCCCGAGCCCTTCCCCTAAAAGCAAAGTCGAGTCTACACCCAAGGTATCAGGTACAGGTGCACAGTCTGGCTTGTTGGCCCAGAGTCTCGAGTTCTGCTTAGCTCTCCTTGGTCGTTGACACTGTTAAACAAGGAAGGGCGGCAGGAGGGTCCCGACGACAATTAAGCTGTGTCATGGGTCTTTGTCCAGGTATCTTGCAGTATGGTAACTCTCCTTTGCGCTCTCCCGTTCTCTTCGCATTCACCCCCTCCTCCCACCAGTCTCTCCCATGACTTTCTCCCCCTTCTTGAATGATGCTCCCGATTAAAATTCCCTATGCGGCCCGTGCGAACGAGGCACAAAACGCCCACCCGGGTCGGGTAGATTCCATTTGTCTGACTGCTGAGAAGTTCCTGAATGCTTCTCTCTCCACTGGGATGATAGTGGGCTGGCTTTTGTCGGCGGATCTCATGCCGTTCAGTATGTGTGTGTGTGTGTGTGTGCGCGCATCCTTGGACCGACTCCTTTGGCAAACCGTAGCCGCAGAAGACCAGCTGCACTTTAGTACGCGTGTGCGTGTGTGTATGCACACACAACCTGTCCGAAGCATTCATAATCGTAATGATGGTTATCGTGACCCTGCACGCATGTCAATGATTTGATCGATTCTGGCAAGATACATCGACCTGTGGAAACGACGACATGGAATATACGCGTTGTGACGCGAACATCGTGGTCGCCGACTAAGAGGCTAAGCACACACTTCAACATTTTGGTGTCTGTTTCACTACTACACTGATACAAATACAATCTAGTCGCTTTTTGCACTCGTAAGCGCACGTCAAAGGCACGAGGCGTGCCATCATGTTGTAGTTGTCAAGGCGGGAGAAAATGTATGAAAACCCAAAATCTCGATTTTATAGTGATGCTAACAACTCCTATCACCTCCTACTTCACCCCTAAGCCCTAACAGTCCCACCAGGCATCTAATGAAAATATGCATTTGTACATAATAAATAAATACATAAGACAACCTTTTCAGGTTGTGTGGCTGTCATAGGAGGGAGCCGAGCCCTCATTTTAACATACCTAATCCAACCACCTATCTGCTGCGCTATAGGGCACTCCTTCTTTTCCCCTCATCTCAAAGATAGGATTATCCGCGCTACATGGCACTATTTCTTCTTGCCTCCTCGCAAAGATAGGATTTAGTTGCACCTGCGTCGCACCTTGGGATGGTGTCATCTGCCGCAATGGCGTGCCAGGTTTAATAATGTTCATCGGTATCTCTAGTGCCTGTTGAGAAACTACTCGAGACTGTTTTGAGATCTTGCGTATCAGGGAACCACGGTTGGGCAACAAATTCAAAATGTAGCCAAAGCACATCAACATGCGGCTTTTTATTCCATCAGCTCCCTGCGCAGTACGGCACTGCGGTCACTTGCGCACCACGGACACTGCAGTCACTTGATAGCAAGGCTAGGCTTTTGGAGAAGGCGGACCATGCCCTCCTCAAGCAAGCATACCCACATATGCGTGTGCCAGAGATCCGCGGCCAGTCGCCCTATCCATAGAATCCACGAGTGCCATTGCACAGATTGTTCATTCTTTGCACGTTGAACATCACCCTGGCTTACCCATTCATGTTTTGATCAGATCACAATTCACATTGCAGTCTACTCCACAGTAGTGCCGAAATCGTGTAAAAATGGAAGAGCTGTCACGGGGCAAGGTGG